>CAUYSK010128983.1:0-68129 GCA_963575035.1 Avahi laniger
GGTTTCTGTGCTTACTACAGATGTGTTTCCTGAGGCTCCTTAAACTCAAGTGAACTGATAGCAGCTCTAGTACTGTTTTGGAAACCCATGTTTGTCCTAGGCCTGTACAAAACATAAAACACATAAGAAATTAATGCTAAACTAGTCCCATTAATAGGGAATGCCATACAGTGAGAAAATAATGGAGTTTGGTAGTCAAGACACCTGGTTAGCCAGGCATGGTGGTACACACCTGTAATCCCAGCTACTCGGGAGGCTGAGGCAGGACAATCACTTTAGCCCAGGACTTTGATGCTGCTATGAGATAGGCTGACGCCATGGCACTCTAGCCCAGGTGACAGAGCAAGACTCCATCTCAAAAAAAAAAAAAAAAAACCAGACACCTGGGTTTATTGTTACTAGTGTGTGACCTTGAACAAATCACCACCATTTCAGCCTTAGTTTCCTTATTGCAAAAAGCCCTTCTAGTATTGTGGGATAGTATGTGGAAGTGACTAGCCCAGAAAAAGTAGTCAATAAATGTTAAAAAAAGAAAAAAATATCAAATGGAAATGAATATGCCAGATCCAACCAACACAAAATAAAAACTCATCTTGTTGTTCTGTATGATCTCTTATTTTTTGCCTATGAGGTTGGGTGAAGAGAAAACAGCAATTACGGCCCACAGTAGACTTGCAGTAAAGCTTTGGCAAATAAACGAATCAATCAATCTCTTGCTTTAGTTAGATACAACACTGGTCTCTAAAACATACGCCAACCAACTCTCAGGTTACTACAATAATAGAATCAGGCTTTTATGAAGATCATCTGTTACTTGAGGCAAGATTCACTCAACCCAGAGTTTCTTATGATGAGGGCCACTATTATTCACAAACACAACTTAACTTACTCCCATCAGGAAGAGGCAAGAAAAAGACAGCAATTGGGAGGTGCTAAGCCTCAATATAAAAAGATACCTAGAAGAGACACAAATTCATTCACCTTCATTCATTCATCCCTCATTCTTTCCTTTCTTTAGTCAAGAGACATTCATTGGGCATTTACTCTATGGCTCCATGTGATGCTCCTGAGAAAAGCTGTACTCTCTACACTCAGCAATCAGAAAGTTCACATAGTCAGAAGTGCTCTGCCTCACACAAGGTGAAGTATGGCTAACAATTGCATTTTTAATTAAAATAAGATTTCCTCAATCCCTTCTGACAATCACAACTAGAACACGGAGCCCAATGTCAGACAGTTAACCAGTCTTCATCCTGCTCCAAATAGTGGTTTTAAGCACTCAGAGAAGGGAGAGGGAAAATTACCAATTTAAACAAAATGTTTAATCTTCTAATTATGGGACAGGCTCCAAGAGGACGGGAAGTGATTTGCAATCTTCATTATGGAATCCCCACGTGACCACTGGCACAAGTCATGTCAGCCAGAGGCAGATGCCATCTCTTTATTCCCCCACCGAATCTTCTGCATCCTTTCAAGTTCGATGGAGATGGAAGAAGAAATCTTTGGCCAAAAAAATAAAAAGAGGCAGAAGAATAAGGATTTCTGTCTCCAAGTTCATTATGCTGAGTGAGGTGTAAGGATCCCCAGTGAAGAGCCAGGGAGATAATATTCAGTGATTTTACATTGGCAGGCTAAGCAGCCCGAGGCCCTTTGAAACTCTAAAGTCTTATAAAAACTGCCTAGCTCAGGCGGTGCTTAAGTAATTCTTTTTATTTGCTGAAAAGTCTCATCATCGGTGGTAAGAGATGCATCGAAAATTAGGGTGGCGCCCACCAATGGCACTTCTGGTCAGAAGGAAATCTGTTCTTCTGCAGATAGGCTTGTATCTTTGCTAATTTGTGTTATCTCTGTCCGTTCAGATCTCTATGTGCTAACTCAGGAGCAAAAGTCCCTGCCAAACAACTCTGACAAGTCTGACGGCAGAACTCCCACTGGAGCAGCAGCAGAGACAGCAATAGCAGGCGATTATTCCCTTTCATTAAGAGAGAGTTCTTTTCAAGTTTTGTGGGTTTTTTTAATTTTGAAACCAAAAAGTAGCCATTCACAACCACTGCTCATTGCAGTCACTTACACAACTGACAGAAACTGAAATTTCCCCATATGCGGACTGAGAAAGATGTCCTGGAAGTAACCAGAAATGGCTGTGCCCCCTTAATTACTCACTGTAATGTAAAACCAGATATGGAGAGGATGGCCACAGAAGATCTGAGCAACGCAGCAGTGATATTTAATCATCAGTTCAGACCATCTGCAACTGTTTTGCAGAAGCAATAAAGTTTATGGATTTCAAAGCTTCCCACAAGTTACCAGGTGCTGAGGGTCAGTTGCATTGTCCTCGGGTCCACCAGGGGCTGCTTCCTTCATTCTCTCTAGGCCAGGGTGCTCAACAAAAGGCACCATGCCCACATTTTCTAAGCCAACCCTGGCAACAGGAGAGAGCTGCTTCTTGATTAAGCCAGAATGTAGATTAAATGTTTAGAACTAAAGATTCTGAAAACAACCGAGGTGGGAAAGCAATTATCCCCGGGAGAGTACAGCTTCAGCTGCAGCCCTCTGCAGCACAAAGGTGAATTCTACACCCCCTTCAACAATTAGGCCAGCCAGATTACTCCCTACAATCTATTCTCCAATCTGCAGATGCAGTGATCTTTTAAAACATAAACCAAATTGTCTTACTCCACAGCTTAAAACACCCAATAGCTCCCCATTGTGCTGATAATAAAGTTCAGAAATGTCAGGGTTCTGCCTCCTCCCCTTAGGTGACCTCTCTGTCCTTATCCCAACCATTCCTCTTCACTCACCAAGCTCTAACCATACTCACTCAAATGTGACAAGTTTGTTCCCACCCCAGGGCTTTTGTATTGGCTTTTCCCTTGGACTAACCTACCCTGCTATTCCCACAGCTCTTCAAATGGCTGGATCTTTCTCATCATTTAGTTCTCAGTTCAAATGTCATCTCTCAGAGGGACCCTCTGGAACCTTCTGAAGTAAATAACCACTGCTCCCCCATTACTCTATTACATTAGCCCATTTTTCCCCTGCATATCCCTATTTTAAATTATCTTGTTTTTATTTATCTTACATGTTTGCTTCTTTAGACATTCTTATTTATTTGTATTTGTTTTTCTTACTTATTGTCTGTCTCACCTCCCTGGATATAAGTTTCATAAAGGCAAGGACTGTGACTGTCTTGTATATCACCCTATTTCCACTGTCTAGTATAATATCTTACATTTAGTAGGCATAATAAATGTGTTGAATGATTAAAGAATAAAAAGGTTCAATATGGAACACTAATCCAAGTGAAATTTACTAACCCCCAAAAATCTGGATTGGCTCACAGCCTGACTAAGAGCATACGTCACAATGCCTTGGAAACAACAGGAAACAACATCCTATTTCTTCACCAACTCCTGGTGAATGACTAGGAAACAACGGCGGAGGGAGACAAGACCCAGATGGAGAACTCATGGACTATCAAAGTTGCAGAGTTGCAGAGTTAGAAAATCTGCAAGCCTCTTGGGTATGGTTTTGCTCAAACTGTCCTTCTACAGGAGGATCAGATGGACCAGACATAGTAATCACTAATGGGCTAGGGCCAAAGTGTGGTCTTAAAGGTCTCTCTAGGGCAAGATATACCTTATGAGGCACATTATATAAGGCAGCTCCAGTCCCAGCCATCCAGAGTCCTTGATAATGGTGAGTCAGCACTTGGGAGCCTGAGAGCACACACCAAGTCTAAAAGAAACTGGTGTTGTGTTTGGGAGGCGAGGGAAAAAGGAGAGACAGGATATGAGAGAGAGAGCCAAAGGTCAAGCAAAGACAGGAACTAGGCAGAGACATAAATAGGTCAAGAACAAGCATGCAGGGTCTCAGGTGACTGATAAAATCTAGATTTCACAGGCTAATGAGTGTGTGAATTTGTCTATAAGGCTGGCTGCAAGATACAGAGTTAAGGCACTCAGGTACATGGCTACCCTCCGGTAAGATAAGCAGCCATGAAAGAAAGGGGCACTGCAAGGAAGGCAAGGGCAAGCCCCTATTTGTTGAGTGCTAGTTTCTCTTGAAAGATTCATGATTAGTGGGCAACTGTAATTGCTCTGATGTTCTCAAGTTCCCAAGATGGCAGTGGTAGGCAAAGAGATTTTAGAGGAAATGCTACGTGGAAAATAAAGACAAGTCAGGCCAATGTGATTTCTAGGATCTTACAGAATTCAGTATCTAGCAGATGAGCTCTAAAGTTTTACAGATCAACCAAAGATAACCAAGAATATTAATGCCTCATTCATCCAATAACCTTCACTTTCATGAACCATTATAAGAAAGGGGGAAAAAGGCCTTAGAAGTTAGATATAATTCTATCAAATAAACAGTAACAGTAAGGAGTGACAGCTGACACCAAGGAGAAGAATGAAAACTATTAAAAAGTAGGCACAAGAACTCAAACTCCCTAACATTCCACAGCGCAGAAGTAAAAGCTTTCCACGCTTCAAAAGGTCATGAGAGAGTCTGGGCACAATTAACATGTATTCATAATGACGATCCTGAGACCACTGTGTGACCTACTGAGAACGTAAGAATGTACGTGTTTTAGAGAGATCTCCATACAATATGATGAAAAATACAAGTTCTGTACATGTCAAAGAAGAGGAGGCACCATCATGCACAAAGCCCTACTCTGAACTCCATTTTGGCACCAAGTAGCTTGGATCATGAGGCCAGCTACTTTCACTCTGGGCTCTGGCTTCCCCAACTGTAAAAAAAAAAAAAAAAAAAAAAGGAGGCTGGAATACATTATCTCCAGGTTTCTTCTTGTTCTAGCATTCTCATGCCATTTATAGGCTTCAGTTACCTGGAAAATCTGTTTATGACGAACACCACATTTTCCAAAGACACCAGGTAAATGAGGAGTTAGTACAATTCAATACATCCTGTATCACCTTTTTTAAAAACGAACCTCGTTATGGGTTTCTTTCAGCTACAACCCCCAAGTAAGCAATGGTAATGTCTTTTTCCTGTCCTCCTTTATTGAGGAGTTTCAGCATTCTGCTAATTCTGTGGCATTTCTACCATCCTCTGCCCAACAGAGTTCACTTCTGGCCAGA
Organism: Avahi laniger; assembly: GCA_963575035.1. NCBI lineage: Eukaryota > Metazoa > Chordata > Mammalia > Primates > Indriidae > Avahi > Avahi laniger. The sequence goes on from CAUYSK010128983.1 coordinate 5,106, forward strand.
GCCCTGCTCCATGTTGCAGCTTCTCTGTAAATAATCACGTAACCTTGAGATGCTCAAAGCTTTCTCTCATCATTAGTCTGGCAAGCTATTAGCTGTTCCAATGTTCGGAGACGCTGCTAAAAGATTACATGACAAATTATAACTACAATTCTTTTCTTTTTATCCAAAGCTGCAAAGCAAATAGCATTCCAACATTATACACCAGCAAAGGACTGATGTACTGTTAATGTTTAATTCTATCAAATATCCCAAAAGAAATTTTAAACTCAGATGCTTCTGGGAAGAGTGGGGGGGCGGGGAGTCAAATAAAAAATGTAATCAACCCTCGATTTTATGTATTAACAGAATGAGCAAATGAATAATGCCAAACTGTTCAATAATCAATCATACTTGCTTTTGGAATAAAGTCAGATACATTCCGAGAGAAACAACACGACACTCTGCTTGGTTTCTCAGTTCAGTGACTCTGGACATTGCTGGGTGGTTACCTGAAGGGAAGTCCAAGGAGTTAAGTAGATAATCTGTTTACAAGCGACCAATGATCTAAAACAAGTTATAAGATAGAAATGCACTGTGGTAGTCTCACTAGATCTTTCACTGAACTCCAGGGTGAAGAGAATTCAGTTTCTATTTACCAACCCACAAATTGAGCTGGAGTCCTAAAATTTAGGCCAGTACTTTCAGATCAGTCACTCCTGGAACTCTATAGAAAAAAAAATGGTTTGAACCACAGGCACACCTCATTTTATTGCACTTTACAGACAATGCATTTTTTAGAAATTAAAGGATTGTGGCAACCCTTCGTCAAGAAAGTTTATCAGTGTCATTTTTCCAATAGTATGTGCTCTCTTCATGCCTGTATGTCACATTTTGGTAATTATCACAATGTTTCAAACGTTTTCATTATTATTATATCTGTGATGGTGATCTGTAATCACTGATTTTTGATTTGTAATTGTTTTGGGACACCAGGAACCACATCATATAAGACAGTGAACTTAATTGATCAATGTTATGTATTCTGACGGCTAAACTGATTGGCCAGTCCCCCATCTCTCTCCCTCTCCTTGGGCCTCCGTATGCTCTGGGAAACAACACTATTGAAATTAGGCCAATTAATAAGCCTATGATGGCCTCTAAGTGTTCAAGTGAGAGAAAGAGTTGCATGTCTCTCACTTTAAATTGAAAGCTAGAAACGATTTAGCTTTAGTGAGGAAGGCATGCCAAAAGTAACAACAGAATGAAAGCTAGGCCAAAAGGTAGGCCTTTTGCACCAAACAGTTAGCCAAGTAGTGAATGCAAAGGAAAGTTCTTAAAGAAAACTCAAAGTGCTACTCCAGAAAACATATGATTAACAAGAAAGTGAAACAGCCTTATTGCAGATATGGAGAAAGTTTGAGTGGTCTGGATAAAAGATCAAACCAGCCACAACATTTCCTTAAGCCAAAGCCTAATCCAGAGAAAGGTCCTAACTCTCTTCAATTCTGTGCAAGGTAAGAGAGATAAGGAAGCCGCATAAGAAAGTCTGAAGCTAGCAGAGGTTGGTTCATGAGGTTTATGGAGAGAAGCCATCTCCATAACATAAAAGTACAAGGTGAACCAGCAAGTGATCCAGAAGATCTAGCTACTAAAGATCATTGATGAAGGTGGCTACACTAAACAACAGATTTTCAATGTAGACAAAACAACCTTATATTGGAAGGAGATGCCATCTAGGACTTTGATAGCTAGAGAGAAATCAATGCCTGGCTTCAAAATTTCAAAAAACAAACTGATGGGGGGAGAGGGGGGCAAGGGCAACATACGTAACCTAAACATCTGTACCCCCATAATATGCTGAAATAAAAAAAAAAAAAGACCAAACTGTCTCTCTTGCTAGGGGCTAATGCAGCTAGTAACTTTAAGTTGAAGCCAATGTTCATTCACCATTTCAAAAATCCCAGGGCTCTTAACAATGATGCTAGATCTACTTGGTATGTGCTACATAAATAGAACAAAAAAGCCTAGATGACAGTGCATCTGTTCACAGTATGGCTCACTGAATATTTTAAGCCCACTATTGAGACCAACTGCTCAGAAAAAAAAATTCCTTTCAAAATATTACTGCTCATTGAAAATGTACCTGGTCAACCAAGAGCTCTGATGCATATGTACAAGATTAATGCTGTTTTCATGTCTGCTAATACAATATCCATTCTGTGGCCCATGGATCAAGGAGTATTTTGACTTTCAAGTTTTATTATTTAAGAAACACATTCTTAAGGCTATAGCTGCCATGGATAGTGTTTCCTCTGATGAATCTGGAAAATGTAAATTGAAAACCTTCTGGAAAAGATTCACCACTCTAGATGCCAATAAAAACATTTGTGATTCATGGGAGGAGATCAAGATATCAAAATTAACAGGAGTTTGGAAGAAATTGATTCCAACCCTCACAGATGACTTTGAGGGGTTCAAGACATTAGTGAATGAAGTAACTGCAGATGTGGCAGAAATAACAAAAGAACTATAATTAGAAATACGGCCTGAAGATGTTGACTGAAATGCTGCAATCTCATGATAAAACTTGAACAGATGAGAAGTTGCTTCTTACGGATGAGCAAAGAAAGTGGTTTCTTGAGATGGAATCTATTCCTGGTGTAGATGCTGTGAACATTGTTGAAATGACAACAAAGGATTTAGGATGTTACATAAACTTAGTCGATAAAGTAGCAGCAGGGTTTGAGAGGATTGATTCCAATTCTGAAAGAAGTTCTACTGTGGGGAAAATGTTATCAAATAGCATTACATGCTACAGAGAAATCTTATGTGAAATGAAGAGTCAACCTATAGGGCAAACTTTGTTATCTTATTTTTAAAAATTGCTGCAGCCACCCCAACCTTCAGCAACCACCACCCTGATCAGTCAGCGGCCATCAACATCACCAGCAAAATAAGGACAACTCACTGAAGGCTCAGATGATTGTTAGTGTTTTTTAGCAATTAAGTATTTTTAATTATGATATGTACATTTTTAGACATAATGCTGTTGTACACCTAATAGACTACAGCACAGTATAAACATAACTTTTATATGTACTGAAAAATCAAAAAATTAATGTGACCTGCTTTATTGGGGTGGTCTGGAACTGAACCCTCAGTACTCAGAGGTATGCCTGTATTCAGCTGAGGTACTAAAGAACCAAATGGCTGACCTTGGAGAAGGTAAAAGCAGTATCGGAATTCCTGCTATAACTTCTCCTAATTCCAATTCCTCTATAGCTATACAAGACTCAGACAAAATCCAATCACTTCCTTTTGGACACTAAGGGGTGGGGAGACAAAGAGAGGAGAAATTTGTAAATGAGATTCCTGGTACTAGATGAGAGGAAAACGGAGCTGTCTTAGCAGTATTAAAGAGATCTGGGGGAAAGAATTACTGTGTTGATGGCATAATTTTTGGTATCAATGACTGCTAACTGTGGTAGAACAGGGTTGTACTTCAACCTACTGAGAACATTTCTATACTGCGGCACGTGTGGGTGACAAACTATTCTCATTTCATTGCATAGCATTCTAAACCTTACTCTCCAAGGGACTAATAACCTTGGGAATACTGAAGCAGCTTTGCAGGATTCAAGAAAAACCTTTTTTTTTCTGTAGCATGTGTGTTGTTTGTAATGATATCAATAATGAAAATTAACAGCTATTATTTACTGGGCACTCACTATGCGTCAGGCACTATACTACTTGGCACTACCCATGTCGTCTCATTTAATCCTCTATTTTAACAAAACATGGCAAAGTGGAAATTTTTTAAAAGATGGTACAGCAAAGATAGATACTTTTATACAATCTTCATTTTAAAGATGAAGACCTGAGGCTTAAAGAGGTTAATTAACTAACCCAAAGTCACACAGCTAGCAAGTAGCAGAGCTGGGATTCAAACACAAGCAGTCTGAGCCAGGGTTTGTATTCATCCACTGCGCTAAACATTACGAGACGCCTAATAGGCACACTCAGAAGGGCATGTACTTTGAATTATTTTCTCCGACAGTGCTGATAAGCCATTTTGAACCATCCATAGTCTCCAGTATAGTCATTTTCATATAGGAAAACTTCTCTATTGGGCTAAACCTTATAAATTCAATCCCCCAATTTAAATAATGACACCTAATGAGAGATCACAGAAAGGTATGGCTGTCTTCCTCAAGTTCATTCCAAAGTTAGGAAGCCAACTCAATAAGACCTATCTCCAAAGAAACTGGAATGGATAAGACTGAAATCTATGACTGGAGAGGTGTTCTGTTAGCCTACAGAGGAAATAAACCCACATTCACCATGCCTATATGAGATCCACAACAACAAAAGTTGTTGACCAAGTCTTAGGAGTCTCAACTAAGGTGTGGTGGCTGGAACAGAAGGAAGGAATGGAAAGACGACTCCTGAAGACACAGCACCTCCTCCATGAAGCCTTTCCCAACTTCCCACTGGCAGAGCTGCTTGTGCCTGTCTGCCATGACATCTTGTTCATGCCTCCATAACAGCACCGACGCTCCGAACTTGGATTTCAAATATATGGTACACCCCCATTATACTAAAAGCTCCATAAAAGCAAGAACTGTGACATAATCATTGTCCTATCTAGACTGTGAGTTAATCATTTTCATATCCTAACACCTTCTTGACTCCTGAGAGAAGAGTCGGCCTCTGCTCATGAGCTTGTACGGCCCATGAGGAGAGAACCTTGTCTTTCATCTTTGAGCCCTTTCATCTTTGAGAAATAGCTCCAAGGCTTCTTTCAAGTCTGTCGAACATCAACACCCCTAACTAAAATTTAAAGTTGGCCATGGGAACAGGCACAGGGAGAAGCAGAGAATTATGTGATACCAGAACACCTAGCCAGAATGTCCAATAGACACACGAAACACAAATCAGGGCTAGGGAGCTAAGAGCTGTGCACAAAAAGGTGCCGAAAGGAGAAGAATGAATGAGTTCTTCCAAAAAGATGAGGAATAGGGTTATAGAGTCAAATTCTAGTGAAGAGTCAAGAATAAAGAGTCCAATAAAATCTTTGGCAAAAGAACATTGGCAACCCTCAAGAATGTAGGTTTCGGGCATTCTACAAAATAACTGACCAGTACTCTTCAAAAATGAAAGATAAGGGGAGAATAAGGAAACATGACAATTAAATGCAATGAAGGATCCCAGAACACAAAAGACCATTATTGCAAACACTGGTGACATCTGAATTAAGTAAGTTAGTTACTAATATTATATGAACGTTAATCTCCTGGTTGTTATCATTATACAATGGTTATGTAAGATGTTAACTTTAGGGGAAGCTGGATGAGGAATATATGGAAATTGTATTATTTTTGTAAATTTTCCCTAAGCTTAAAATTAATTCAAAATAAAAAGCTAAAAAAAAGAAGATAGGTTTTGTAGTAAGAGTAGCAACATATAACAAGGAAGAGGAAAACGATACAGAAACTGAAGTAACAGGGTGTGAATCAAATTTTCTTGAAGTCTAACACAAAAGCAGAGATACAGGCCAACAAACAAACAAGGTAACAGCACAAAGGCTTTCCAAAAGAGGAAACAACACAGCATATTTGAAGACATGTACTGGTTCATTCACTCATCACTAAACAACCACTTAATTAGACATAGACTGTGCCTGACGCTCTGCTAGGTGCTGGGCCCTGCCTCTAAGGCTACAGTCTAGTAAAGAACATGTACAAGGAGGCATATAAATACAATGTGTTTTGTGAGTGTGAAAAGAATGAGCCAGAGAAAGGCAAGAGAGAGGATGAGAAGGATGCAAAGGGAGAAAATGAACTTAAGAAAAAAAATCAGGAAGGAGGTGAAACAGAAAACTCTGAAATGGAAGTATCAATGAGAATAGCTCTTTATTATTTATAGTCACACTTCTAACAAAAGGTAACTATGAAAATACAAACTCATGCATAAAGAGCCTACTTCATGATGCTATAAAATGACATTATGTATTAAGAATAACATTCTTAGGGTTATAGGTAAGATGAGACTACCACAGAATGAAAGATATATTTGAGCACCAGTATTCAGGTTTTCAATAATGTTTCTTATCCACACAACAATGACAAAAAGCATAACAGAAAAGCTCAATTACAAAACAACTACTACCTTAAGAGCCAGATAAGAAATACAAATGATAAACACACACAACAACAAAAAAATGGCTATAAAAGCAACCTTGAACTAACATTTTATATTCCTGCTAGATTAACAGGAAAAAATTACAACTAGTATATCGAGATAGCATTTACAATGGAATACACACAGTTTACAGTTAGCACTATAAACTGATAAAGGATTAACTCCACATAAGCACTATGGATCACTTAACATATCTGCAGCTAAGAGGACCCCATCCTCTCCTGCCACTGCCCTCCACTTACCCAATGCTCTGAACACTTCACCCCCCTGCTTTTGCTCTTAATCCCCGTCAAGAAGGACCATCCCTATCCTACTTTACCACCCACAGAAATTCCTATCCATTCATCAACGCTGGGATTCTAGTGTCATCTCCCTTTTCTTCAATGACCAAACCAAATCCATCCCCACCAATGCATGCCTCTCCAGGCATATCCGATCTTTCCTTCCATTGTGCTGCCAATAATGCTTTTATTCACATAGTTAGTTGTTTAAATGCCTGTCTCACTCCTTATATTATGAATTCTTTAAGGCCCAGGACCGTGTCTTAATAATTTTAGGATATACAATACTTAGCACAAGAGATGGCACATGATAACTACTAATAACAATGAGAGAGAAAAAAATGCCACATGAACAAAGAAGTTCATGTTATAACATGAAGGCTATGTTATTTTTAATAACACAGAAAATATTTCTGGCAATGTTAAATTAAAAACACAGAACACAAAACAGTATCTATACAATGGTTACAGCCACACAAAATACAGAAGGACTATGGGAATATAAAAAATATTTATTGGATTAGGGTAGTAGTTTTTCTCCTCTCAAATATTTCAATACTGTTCCTGTTAGTTCATTATCATTAAAAAAAACTTCGTTTCAAAAGAAAGAAAGAGGGAAAGGAGCAAGTTTAGAGACTCCTCTAAGCCCCTGCAACCCAAGGGAAATGCTAAGATACTACTGATAAGTGACAAGAGGAGTGGGAGTCTGCAATATCATCAAAACCTAGGGTCCCTGACTCCAATCTGCCTCAAAGAGAATTCCTCTCAGGTCACAAGCTGCATTAAATGTGAATTCTTTATTGCAAAACTTCGGAGGCAAGAACTTTTTCCAGACATCTGTGGAATTAGTATTAATGAGAGTGCCCTGGGGTTCATATACGTGCCTATGCAGCAGAAACTTCTCAGCCAAAGCACTGCTGGGCACACTTCTTGATGAGATGTCTAAGCCTGAAGGCATCAAAAAAGTAAATTTCCATATTGGGAACATAACTAGTTTCCTCTTGAAGACTTTTTCTATCACCTCCTGTCCACATTGTAATTCTCCAGTCTTCTCAAATGAATAGTTAACATATGTCAAGGATGTAAGTCATATACTGAGGCGCTTAGTGCCTAACTCTATTATTCATAGAAGAACCAATCTCGGCAGAAAATTGGAATCTTCCCAATAAGTTGCCCCAAAAATGAAAAGCAAAAAAATTGTTTTTCTTTTTTGTTTTTTAAAGACAGAGTCTCACTCTGTTGCCCAGGCTAGGGTACCATGGTGTCATCATGGTTTACTGCAATCTCAAACTCCTGGGCTCAAGTGATCCTCCTGCCTCAGTGTCCCGGGTAGTTGGGACTACAGGTGCACTCCACCACATCCAGCTAATTTCTCTATTTTATGTAAAGACAGGGTCTCACTATGTTGTTCAGGCTGGTCTTGAACTGCTGGCCTTTACGTGATCCTCTCATCTTGGCCTTCCAAAGTGCTAGGATTATAGGCATGAGCCACTGTACCTGGCCCCAAGATGAAATTTAATAGACATTCAAAAAGAAAAGCTTCATTTCTTTCTTTTCTTTACTAAAAACATTAAACATTTTTAATAAACATTTTCTGACACCGCATGATATTTTTCCTTGCTTAGTCTCTGAATTTTAGTAATGGAATTCACCTTAGTCTCTCTCTACACTTTAGGAATAGAAAGAACCTGAAGCCATATAGTCCAGTCTCATTTTGCAAGTGATTAAAAAAAAAATGATATACAGACAGGGAAAATGACATGTCCTTAGTCACCCAGATAAGTAATGATAAAGGTGGGATTACAACCCAAATCTCCCAGAAATGCAAAATCTAAAGTACCACTAGAGACTTACTGAATCAAACTCTGAGGGTGGGGATATTCAAATCAGACAACTTCATATCCGTATGTCCCCACAAAGTGAACTTCAGTGGTCCCACTGAGTCTACTTTTTAAATAGTAACTACAACCAATGGCTCTTAAGATTTATGCACTCCTCTACAAGTGTACTGTACTTCAATTTTTAAAGTTTTTTAAAATCTGAAAACAAAATGTAAAACTACATTTGGGTGTTCAGTTGGTTTCAGTTCTGGCCCTGCTCCTTACTGGCTGTTTGACTTTAGGCAGGTAACTTGACCTCTCTAGCTTGTGTTTCCTTTTCTATAAGATAGGCATGCCAATTTTACAGAAAATAAATCCTTCCATGCCCACAAGGAAGGCCTACATAGTGTGTCATCTGCCTCCATCTCTAGCTTCAGCCCTACCACTCTTCTGCTCACTCCCCATGTTCCAGCTACATCAATCCTCCTCCTGGTCCTCTAATAAGCTGTCCCCTCTGCCTCCATCACTGTGCCCCCTTCACATGACTGGCTCCTTCTCAACCTTGAGAGAGTTAAACATGAGAACTTGTCTGAAAGCACCTTGGCTCAGCTTCTGGCACACAGTAGGCAGGCAATACAGCACAGTGGTTAGGAGCTCCAGCTATGGAATAAGACTGCCTGACAACCCCGGCCAGGCCGCACTACCTGGCTAGATGCCTTAACGCAGGGACTTTTTTGTACCTTAGTTTCCTTAGCCATGCAACAGAGATTAAAAACAGCACCTTCCTCAAAGGGTTGTTGTGAGGATTTAGAGAGATGCTGCAGGTAAGTAAAGCATCTTTCACGTCTACAAAATGTTACTGTTTTCAAAGAGCTTTTACATCCAAAAACTCATCTGATCATCATGACTTTCCACAAAGGGATAGGTGCATTTGACTAAGTATGGACTAGATTCCAGACTAAGTATGGACTAGATTCCTTCCTTTTAGGAAGAGGAAGAGCAGACATGGATCTTACAGAAAGGAAATCACATGAATAGCATACGTGAGAAATGAACAGAGCTGGAAATAAAGAGACCGGGACTCTGATTTGAACTCTGCCCACCACCTTGGCCTACAACCTCAGGTAAACCCTTTATCAGATCGGCGTTCACTTTTCATCTGTAAATGAATGCATCGAATGAAGTTATCTATAACATCTCTCAATATAAAATTCAAACTCTTTATCACGGCCCACAAGGAAGGCCTACACAGAGTGTCATCTGCCTACATCTCCAGCTTTGTCGCCTACCATTCTCCTGCTCACTGCGCATGTTCCAGCTACATCAATCCTCCTCCTGGTCCTTCTAACAGGCTGTTCCCTCCGCCTCCATCACTGTGCCCCCTTCACATGCCTGGCTCCTTCTCAACCTTCAATCTTTTAATATCCATTCCTCAGAGTTCTTCCCCAACCACCTTATCTAAAGTAACAGGTTCTGTCCCCCACTCCCAGGTGTTATTTTCTACAGCAGCCCTGCCCAATAAAATAAAATGAAAGCCGCAAACAGACCACTTACGTAACTTTACATTTTCCAGTAGCCACATTTAAAAAGGTTTTTAAAACGTGACATTAATTTTAATAATATATTTTCTTTAATCCAATGAATCCTAAGTATTATCATTTCAACATGTAATCAACATGAAAATTAAGATATTTTACATTAATTATTTTCACCTATTATCCCAAATATCTTTTAATCATTATTACCAATAATCAATGTAACTGACATGATCAGCATGATCAGGTAATCAGTATTTTAAAATTTACTTTTTTCATACTAAGTCTTCAAAATTCAGTGAGATTTTACACTTACACTACTTCTCAATTCAGACTAGTCAAATTTCAAGCATTCAACAGTCATATGTGGCTAGTAGCTATCATGTTGGGCAGAAGTCAGGACACCTGAGCTCTAATCTCAGCTGTTAGTTTCTGAGTGGCTTTGGACAAGTCCTTTCTGCCCTTTGGGCCACCGTTTCCCCCACAAATTTCCTGAGCCAGAGGGACAAGAAAATTCCTAGGAACCTATCCCTTGCTAGAGTTCCAAACATCTCCCAAAAGCCACAATTAACACAACCACAGCTTTCTACACTTTAAAATCAGCTCTCACATCCATTAGTTGGTACTGCCCTCAAATATCCCTACCGGGCAGTTACTACTGTCTCCACTATACAGATACAAAAACTGAGGCTCAAAGAAAGGAAAATGATTTGTCCAAAAGCCACACAGCCAGTCAGTGGGAAGCTGGGGCTCAAATCCAAGAAAGACCCGTGCTCTCCCACCATCACCTCAAGGAGGGGGAGAGCGAGCTGAGAGGGGATGGACGGTTGTGAAAATACAACAATCTGGAGCCTCGGGGGAGTTGAAGGAAACCAGGCCCCAGGGTGGGGAAGAGGAGGTGAAGGGGTTCAGGCCTTGAAATGGAATGAATCGAAAGAGCCCACAAGGGCCTCGGGAAGTGAAGAGAAATGAGAGTCTGGGCCCCCGGGTGGCTTGAGAAAGTGAGGGGGCCTGGAAGTAGGGTGAGGGGAGGTCAGATGAAGGGACTCTGGCCCCGCGACCCCCGGCCCTTCTCGCCCCTCATACCTGGTAGCTCAGAAGTTCGCCCACGTCCATGGTCCTGGGCCCAGCCAACACAGGGTACGCTGGTTCCCTCCACCCACACCCAGACCGCGAGGACTCTCAGCTGCGGCTACAGCCACACTGCCGTAAAGAGCCGCGAGCGGGGTCGCAGAGCCAATGGGGTAAAAGTGAGCGCGACGAGAGAGCTGGCCACACTGCGGTAAAAGGCAGCGCTACCGTAAAGCGCGCTGCAGTTGTGACAGTACTGCTTCCGCTCGGGGCCTGAAGGGGGCGGGGAAAGGGGCGGAGACTTGGAGGAGGGAGAGGAGTGGAGAGAAAGGCCCCAAAGAAACCAGCGTTTTATTGCGTGGCCCTTATGTTCAGGGTGGAGTATTAGGTGCCTGACCTGCGCCCTCACAAGCTTCCAGTGATTTATCCTCATTTCACAGGTGGGGAAACTGAGGCTCAGAACATGGTTTAATACATGAACCATTCATTCTATTAATTGATTGATTCATTCATTAATTCTGGCCATAATACTGTAAAATACCTTCCAATTCCCACCCTAAATCCTATAAATGCTATACTCACTAGCCATACTATGCTATGCTCGCTATTGAGCACTTGAAATATGGCTAGTCTGAATTGAGATGTGCCGTAAGTGTAAATAAAATACACACTGGATTTCTAAGACTTATATTGATTACATGTTAACGTGACATTCTGGATATATTGGGTCAAATGAAATATATTATAAAATCAATTTCACCCATTTCTACTTCTTAAATGTGGTTAGTAGAAAATTTTAGGTTGCATGTGTGGCTCTCATTTGTGGTTCCCGTCGTATTTCTAACAGACAGTGCTGGCTCAGAAAGTGACTTGTCCAAGGCTGCACAGCTATTACTTTCTTAGAGTGGCACCCTCAGTCCAAGTAAGCAACCCCTCTCCTCATGATTTCCTTTCCTAGTACCTCTTCCACTAAATGTATGTTTCAGTGTGCAATTTTGTACTTGCTGATTGTTTACTTGTTTATTGACAGCCTCATTGACTGTACTGCAGGCTCCATGAGGGCAGGGATTGTGTATGCCATGTTCACCGCTGCATCATCCATCAAGCCTAGTACAGTGCCTGCTAGAGAGCAAGGTTTCTCAATAAGCCTTGTGGGCCATGGTAAGGAGAATGGATTTTATGCAAACAGCATTGAGAAGATTTTAAGCAGGGTAGTTTTGTGATGGGATTTATGTTTTTTAAGGATCACCTGTGCAATCTGCTTTGAACCGAGTTTATTTTCCCTGATATTTAGACACAAATATAGACTGTGCCTTGCTCAGGAAGACAGGACAGAGTAATGGTGAGAGTGTATCCTTTGCACGCAAACAGACCCGTGTTCTATTTCATGGTGTGCTGGAGCCAACTTGTATAGACAGGCTTACAAAAGCCCATGGTTAAATTTTCAGAAAGTTTGCAAACTGATTGACATCAAGTTGATTGCTTGAAATCACCATGACAGAAATATTTATACCATGTAAATAAGCAAATGCTACAAATCAGGGTTGTTACTGTTGCTTTTCCAGAGAGCCAGTTGTTAACCATCTGCCAGCAACACCCCTGATTCTGGTTCTAGTCAAAGTTCCACCACATTTGGTTGTGTGCCCCTTGGCCAATTACTCTCTCTCTCTCTCTAAATTGCTTTCTTCATCTGTAACATGACTCATTCATTCATTCAACACGTATTTAGTGAGAGCCTGCTCAAGGCCAGACACAATTCTGGGCTCTGAGGATATAGCAGTTTATAAAACAAAGTTCCTGCCTTCTTGGAACCTTCATTCTAGTCGGGGAGAAAACTTTGTGGACAAAATATTGTTATGAGTCTCATTTTATAGATGTGGAAACAGGGGCAAGCAACTTCACCTCTGCATGCCTGATTTCCTCACCTGCAAAGCGGAGATTCAACCAAATCTACCTCATAAAGTTATGGAGGGTTTACATGAGAGGCTGCAGGCAAAGCACTTAGCATAGTACCTGGCACAGAAAGGTGCTCAGTCAATGTCTGATGTTAATATTATGAGGAGTTGAGTGGGATGGGGGAAAGGAGAGGGCAGGAGGGATCAGAGCATTTCTTACACACTTTCCTTTTCAGGCATTCAGTCTTGCCTATGTATTTTTAGAAGCAGCCTTACAACAGAATTATTAGGCAAAATCCTATGAGAACCAGGTTTGGTGAGCAAATGAGGATAATGTACTCTGCTGGGCAGGTTTCCCAGAGGAGGTGCCATTTGGAGTAGGGTATAAAGGATGAGAAGAGTTGGCCAAGAGGATGTAGTAGGAGAATAGTGACTCTGGCAGACGGAACAGCTAAGCAAAGACATGGAGATTGGGTTATTTCATGTAGACAGAGCATAGAATGTGTGGAGGAAATGGTGGGAAGTAGGCAAGGGAAGATCACAGATAGGGTTAACTGATTTAGCAAATAAAAATACAGGACCCCGGTAAATTTGAATTTCAGATAAACAATGAATTTTTTAGTATAAATGTGTCCCATGCAATATTTAATAACCTACTAAAGACTTTTCATTGCTTGTCTGTAATTCTGGTTTAACTGAATATTCCTTTATTTTATCTGGCAACCCTAATCTTGGAGGATCTTGAATGCCATATGAAGATATTTCAATTTTGTCTTGATGAGAAGGTTCACTAATAATTCCTTGGGAACCTCCCCAAAGATGAGGCTTGGGGTACTCATCTATCAAGCCTCAGCTTAACATCTCACATCTCAGGAACCTTCCCTGGATATGAGATCTAACACAGTCTCTCCCCGCCTTCCAGATTTTCTACCAGAATTCCTCACCATTATCTTCAGAACACTTACGATTTCTGTTTCTATATTTATTTGCATTTAACTCATTTGGGGGTCTGCTTTCCCTTCAGGACTCTAAGTTCCAAAACTTGGCCAGAGGTTGCTGTATTGTTCACCATGATAACCTCAGAAGCTAACACAATGCCTGGCACTTAATTGGTACTCACTAAATAGTTGTTGATCTAATACATGAACCAATCAATCTACTGATTGAATGATTCATTCATTCACTCCTGGCCATAATACTATCAAATATCTTCAAATTACCACCCTAAACCCTAACAATGTGACTATTTCAATTTTAAAGATAAGGAAATGAATGTTCAGAAGAACTATGTGCAATGCACCAAACAGCCCAAAAACGTGATGATGATGATTTCAGAGTGGCATCCACAAGGGAGCTAGGAGAAGAGCACTACCCAGGAGAGACCACCTGCTGGGCTGTAACCTTTTAAGAAATGTGGAAGACTCATCCCTTCCAGAAAGTTTTTAAATAGCAGTGGGCTGCCTAGGTTCCTTAAGCTTTCGATATTCTAAGATGTAATCAGAGTTGCCTCCTCCATTTTTCAGTGCTCTAGTAAATTATTTATTGAGACAGCCTTTAAGGAAATATCCTCAAAAAACACTCATAAAGTATATTTATCATCAATATTGAACTCCCACCCTGAAAACTTGAGCTGATTTGAAAAATACAACACTGCCAAAGAAATTCTGACTCCTCCATTTAGGCACTGAATAGGTGGGGAAGATTTACAGAGTGAGCAGTAGGAAGGGGAATATGTTTTCTGGGGAACAAAATGCAATTTCTGGGGCTTAGGAGGAGTCTTCCTTCTGCTTCTCCTTCCCAAAGTCCAGGTCCCTGGATCCCGTGTATTCTAATATTTGTAAATAATTGTGAACACTGAAATGTAGGGAGTTTAGTTACTTGCCCAAAGTCATAGTTAGTAACTGGCAAGGCTCCAATCCAAATCTATCTGACTCTGCATTTCACAGTAGGGATTTGGGCTCAGTTAACCTTTCAAATAGTACTGACACTTATGATCTGGGCACAGGAGATTATTGACTGCTGAAGAGTAATTATGTCTCCCAGCAGATCTTGATTAGACACAAGGAGAATTTATGTTCCTAGATACACTGTGAGCCAAGTACAAACTCAATAGTCACGGATATGCGATGAAAAGGAATTATTTGGCAGAGGAAGGGGAAGGGGTTTGAGGTGTGATAATGGAATTGTGATGTGTTAAAGGAGTCCTCATCTTTTAAAGATACATACTTTAATTTATGTAAGAAATAATATGACGACTAGAATTTGCTTCAAAATAATCAGAGGTGGGGGTAAATATGAATTTGAGTGGAAGAATAGATGAGAGAGAATTACTGTTGAGTTGGTAATTGTTGAAGGTGAATGACAGATAAATTGTAGCTCATTCTTCCAGCAACAGGGTGGCAGCAGCAGTTCCAGGTACAACAACGTTGAGAAGAATGAGAGAGATCATCTTTTCCTGAGGCTCTTTCTTAGGATGAAGGGAGAAGGAAGAAAGGATGCTGGTAGGGACCACCTGTGTCCCTTGCATAAAGAAAGGATTCTGTGGTCAAGTATGTTCGGCTGGAAAAGCCATAAAACCAGTACTCACAATGGCCCATGAGAATATAACAATTTCATAAGCCTCTAATTCTGAGAAGCTCTCACCATCAATGCTCCACAACAATGACCCTCATGAGTCAGGCCTTCCAGAAATGCTTTAGTAATAAGGGATAGGGAGAACTATTTGTGCTATCACCATTGGAGGCCAGTTAAAAGGACATTGGCCAAAACCACTTTGCTCTTGGGAAGTAAGCAGATTCCCTGGCAAGTGAGCGGAAGCAGTTGTTTATCATCCAGCCTTAGCACTAAGGATGTGTATTGGTTATGTACTGCTGTATAACAAGTTACCCTAAAACTTAGTGGCTTAAAATAACAATGAACATTTATTATCTCACACAATTTCAGAGAATCAGGAATTTAGAAGCAGCCTATCAGGATGGTTCTGACTCAGAGTCTTTCATGAGGTTGCAGTCAAGATATCAATCACTTCCAAGATGGCTCACTCACATGGCCAGCAGTTGATACTGGCTGTTGGCTGGAAACCTCAATTCCTGGCCACGTAGATCTCTTTATCGGGCTGACTGAGTGTTCTCACAACATGGTGACTGACTTCCCCCAGAGCACGTGACCCAAGAGAGAGCAAGACAGAAGCCACAGTGCCTTTTGTGACCTAGCCTCAGAATTCAGTCCATCATTTCTGCAATATCTATGGATCACACAGTTTGGACCTATTCACTGGGAGAGGGCACTCCACTGGGCATGAATACCAGGAAGTGAGATTCACTGGGACCGTCTTGGAAGTGGAGCCTCCCACTCCAGTCAGGCCTTCAGATGACTGTAACCTCATGAGACATAGGGAGCTGGAAGCCATCCCTAAATTCTTAATCCACAGAAACAGTGAAATAATAAATGCTTGTTGTTTCATCCTCCTAAGTTTTTAGGTAATTTGTTGTGCAGCAAGAGATTGATACAAAGTCCAAGCAGGTTAGGTACCAAAGAATGAGATTCCCATCACTGGTAGTCACTATGACCTATTGATAATCTGAGCATTTGATTAACACCCATTAGATGCCCTGAATCATTCCCAGCAGATATCAGTGAAATTAACGCCAGCAACAATGAAGTCAAAGAATGTTCCTGCACCCCATATCAGCAAAAAGGGAGACTGCTAAATTCACACTTTCTCATAGAGGATAATAATGCACATTAGTATATTAAAAGCTCTGAGCAATCTTGTAGGGAGAAAACTGTTTAACATTGTTTCACCCAATGTTTTCCAAGTTCATTTCACCACAGAAGCCACTCTTCATGTAACACATTAGTACCCTGTGGAACCAGTGTTGTGAAAGACACACCTTAAGAAAAACTGATCTACTTCAACCTTCTCAGAAGTTTCAGAAAATCCTCTACTCATACTGAAAACACAAATTTTTGCTTAGAAAAAGATACATACATACCCATGTCTATATTTAAAAGATCTAAATTTTTCTAAGCTTGACATCCTGAGCATATAAACGATGCTACATTGACGTTAATTAACTGTCTCTGACTCAGAGCTTCCATCTCCACCAGTACAGGAATCTCAGCCCAGCTCTCATGAATGACTCAGTTATTTCTCAGCGTGCATATGTTCACATATACTCCTGGCTGATCCTCTCGAGGGATCCTCTGCTCTGGCCCTTTTTGACACATGGTGCTCCCATGTCACATAAAAGGGGACTCTCGCCCCTGCCACTGCTGCCCTGTCTGGGGCACTGTTCTCGGGCACTTCAGTAGCTACAGGACCCTGGAGGTACCATGGCCTCCTGCTTGCGTCCTCATGGCAACAGAGCCACACTGCGCCCTGCAGAAACGAGGGGTACCAGCAGCTGTCCAAAGTGCTGGGTGGCTCTTATCCGGACTCCAAGGCAAGTTCTGCTTGTACCCTGTTTCTCACCTCTTCTGTACATAAGATCTCACCCTATGAGGGTCAGATTTCATCCCTGACTCAGACCAGGCGGCAGACACTGTCTTCTCCCACCCAATTTCCCTCGGATGTCCACACCCAGAACCTCAAAGATTCTTTCCTTTCCCATAACTCCCTTCTCCTTCGCCTCTTGTTCTCCTCTTCTTCCTCTTCTTCTTTCCTCTTCTTCTCCTCTTCATCATCATCCCCATTACCTGATGTGGGAGGGGAATTAATCCATCAGACTCCACGCCCAACTTTAGGATCTGCTGGGACACACCCCCCAGAATCTTACATAAAGAAGATGAAAAGGCTCTACAACTACATGTTAGTGGTGGTGCTCTCTGAGAAGTGAGATATGGGTGGCTTTAATGTTTCTTTTTGCCTATTTGTATTTTCATAATTTCTATCCTGAACAAGTATAACAAAAGTAAATAATAAAATGAATATATAAAATAGATAAGTATAAAGGTAAATAATAAATATAATTTTTTATCTTCATGGCATTTCTTCAAGTTATTTGTAATACCCATACCTGGGGCTTCGTAAAATTACCTACTTCTGTCCCCTTTGGATGCACACTGCCCCCCTACACACATCTAATCATCCTATTTCTCTCCGGATAAACAACCACTGTTGGCATTTTAGGAATAGGCTTTTACAGAGCTTGTTACATTTTATATTTATGTGTTATATGTTGTATGTTTTTATTTATGCCCCTGCCTTATTCCTGAAAGGATTTAAGGTGGCTTACAAAGATACATAAAGCACAGCAAGGTGGCATAAATGGAAAGAAAGTAGGAAAAGCTTAGAGAAGAGCATAAAACAGAGACAGAAATGAAGCTAATACAAAAACACTTGCACAGAATCCTGTTGGCTTGCTCTGGGGAGGCCGCTAGTTGGTTTTAAGTGCTAACTAGCAAATATGAAAACAGGAATTTATCCATTAATGGGTCCCTCCTACCCCAACCATCTCATCTAGTGGTTTTCAAAATATGCACCTGTTGAATACTTCTGTGAATGGGACCCATCCATTCTACCACTGAAATCCATTGTGGAGGCCTGGTGGTCTTAGGCCAGTTCATGGTAGGGAAGGACGGATAGGGAGAATCGCCTTCATTTGTAATTATTCCTCGGTGCACTTTCCCAACTTTGGCACCTGTTTCCACTTTTTGTGGCAGAGTACAAGACGGTATTTGATTTCACACTAAATTATATATTCACTCATCTTAAAATTAATTTGTCCGTATTTCATGGTATTCTGCAAGAGGGACAATGATTTCAAGGTACTTCTCTACCGCCATCTGAAAAAGTTGGGGACCCCAGTCCATGCTATCTGTGAGGATTCAACTGAGCAGCCGTCTTTGTGCACCCACAGAGCACCAAGTACTGTGCCAGGCACAGTGAAGGGGTTAAAAATGAGTGCCCAAAAAGGATATGCCTTGCGGAAACTTACGGTCTAGTGGGGGAGACCAATACATCTTGTTTTTTTCCCCTCCTTGGTCACTCTGTTATTTGTTTTTGAAGTACTTTTTCCCTAGGCTCTTCATAGAAAGGCTAAAGGATCAAGACTCCTAATTGAATTCATTCAACAAATGTTCTTTGAAGGCCTGCAACATGGAAAGCAGCAGCAAGTACGTTTCACGTATGCTCTGGAGTCAGAATCCCAGCTCTGCCGTGCTCTAGCTGTGCAAACCTGGGCAAGTCACTGGCTCTCTGAGCCTCTTTTCCACCATCTGTAAAATGCAGATAAAAATACCGTGTTAGTTACAGTAGTCTAACTAGTGCAGTGAACAACACAATGGATGTTTATTTCTCGCGTATGCAGTAGTGTTAGGTATTAATAGATGCTCGGCATGTGGCCTTCTCCACATGGAATCAGGCACCAGGTTCTTCCCTGGCTTCACCATCCTCTAGGACCTTGAAGACTTTTGCTTCCAGTGGGTGGATGGGAAGACAGGGCATGGAGGATCACGTGAAAGGTATACGGCCTGCAAGCGGTGTGTTCGCACCCTCATCCCGTTGTCCAGAAAGCAGTCACACAGCAACTCCTACGTGCAACAAAGATTAGGAAATGGAGTCTCTCCTCCCACGGAGGAGAGGGAGTGGAGAGAGGAAGCACATTTGTGGAGCAGAGAGAAGGCCAGGAAGGCTGGGGCCCAGGGAGTGAGGGAGAGGGTGGGGGAGGGGAGGAAGCACGGTGGGCAGGAGCTGGCCCACCGGGACCTGCTAGAATGGAGAAAAATATCTGGGTCTTTACCCCAAAGGGCAGTGGGAAGCCATCAGAGGCTGTGTCTGGCAGAGAGATGCTGCCAGCGCCCGACTCTTCCCCCTTCTCCCTACACTTCAGCGTGCAACAGGCAGTCTTGCAGCTGCTGGTACCTTTCTCTAACAGCAGGAACACGCTTTCCCCGCCTGCGCAGCAGGGCAGACGTGCCAGAGAATGAACGCCCCCACCCCGATCCGTAATGGACTAAGCAAATAAATACCCAGCCCCCTCAGTCCTCAGGTGGCAGGACTCCGAGGAACCTGTCACTGGTGGCGTTGATCCCCAAGTGCCCACAGTATAACCGGCTCGAAACCCCTTTCTGCCTGCCTTCCCTCCCTGACTTTCGCACTCCGAGTGTTTCCTGCGATCTCCCTCCAAATAAATTCTGTACACCCAAAATCTCATCTTGGGCTTTCAGGAGATCTCAAATAAGATAGTCTACAATAAGAACAATGAGTTTGAAGGCAGCAGGGGAGAATGAGGGTAGACCAGTTGTCGACGCAGGAGCCGGTCGGGACTTGGACTGAGTAATATTGGGCACAGCAGAGTGAAGGTAAAATCAGTTGGACCAAGAGAGGCGGTGATCTGCAGAGGAGGGGAGAGGGCAATGTAAAGGCTGCCTCCCGGGCTTTTGTCCCCGCTAGAAGGGAGGGCGGGGGGAAAGGTCGAGAATACATATCTTAATATTTGTGTGTGTCACAGAAAAGCTTGTAACCACCAGATTTTCTGGAACTCTCTGCTGTCTTCTCGCCCTGCCTTGACTCATCAGACTTTAGAACAACCCAGCTTCCATCTTCCGGGGAGGCTGGCGTTTTCTCCTGCAGGGCAGGATCCAATAACAGTGTTCTCATCCAATAAAGGAGGCTGGCGCACAGGGACAAAATATTGAATTAAAAACAATACCAGAGCCGCTGAGCTCGTGCCACCCCTGAACTGCCTGTGCGTGCCTTTGCTCTGCAAATTGGTAAAGGGAGCCCCAGGGAAATACTGTCCAGGAGAGGGAGGAGGAAGGAAGGTACAGGGAGCAGGGGAAGGAAAGTCAACTCTTAGCCACAGTTGGCTGAGCCAGCACCAGCCAAGTAGAGCAAGGATTCAGCTGCCAGAAACCCAGCCCTCAGCTCTGGGCCCTGGCTTTGGTCCTGGCTCCATGAATCTGCCTTCCAGATTTATTTAATTCTGACAACCTCTCTATTCCCATCTTACAGATGATGGAGCTGAGGCTCAGAGGAGTTAGGTAACTTGCCCAGGGTCACACAGCCAGGTGTAGTCAGATTTCAGACCAACGTAGTGTGAACCTTGCACATGTCCTCTGCCATGGTCTGAATGTTTGTGTCCCCCAAAATTCAAATGTTGAAATCTAATCCCCAGTGTGATGGTATTAAGAGGTGGAGACTTGGGGACATGTGGCATTCATTCTCTTTACCTCTTCTCATATCAGTCAGAATGCTTTGAGCTGCAAAAGTGAAACCACCAACCTATCTAGTTAACAATGAGACAAAGGTATCAACTCAAAGATTAAGTTCTGAGGTATGATGGCTGCAAAAGTCATTAATTCAACAACTTAATGATGTCCTTCCCATCTTCCCACTGTGTCATCATCAGTGTGTTAGTTCTATCCACGTTGTCACAAGATGGCTGCCACATCACCAGGCATTGTATACAGATGGCACCATGTCCTGCAAAAGAGGAGGGACTTTTTCTTTCTGAAAACAAAAAAATCTTTTCCAGAAGCCCTTGAGCAAACATCCCTGATATCTCATTGGGCAGAATTGTTCCCATTCCTGTTTCCAAACCAATCACTCATAAGGGAATTGCAGCTCTATGAATGGCTTCGTAAAGCCCCTGGCTATGCGTAGAAGGATGGATTCTCCCCCCAAATCGAGGTTCTGTTAGAAAGAAGAAAGGGGGAAGTGACTGGTTTTTGGTAAACAAAAAAAAAGGGTGCAAATCCTTTCTTTTCTCTTCTTACTTCCCAATTCTCTCTTTTTCTAAATCGTTGCCTTCTGTCTATACCAGTTAACATTTATTCACCCTTCAAGGACCAACCCAATTGTCATCTGTTCTGGGCAGTCTTGCCTGACTTTCTCCTGTCAGATTAATTGCTCTCTTCATTGTGTTTCCAAGGAACTTGACACATGCTGCTTCTGTGGCCTTTATCAAATGCTTGTGGAAAGAGGTTGGGCTTTGGAGTCATTGGACACAGGTTCAAATCCCAGGTCGTCCACTTTCTTCTTGGGGAATCATGGGTATGTTATTTCCCCTCTTCAAGCGTCGGTTTCCTCATCTGTAAAAGTATATGCTCTTTTTCAGGCAGTTTGGAGAATGAAAGTAGGCGATGTGTCTGGGATTATTACCAATAATCTCCTGGGAAAGAAGGGAAGGAGAGAGGGGGGAAAGAAACTGCTGGACTAGGCAAAAGTCAGCTCTCAGCAAGAGAAAAGTAAAAGTCATTCCAAGGTGCCAACCACATGGCTCCCTCCCCAGGAAGCTCCCCTCCCCCTGGTTCTCCCAAGAAAGTCATTTTTCATCCCCAAAGTCATTGGCTTAGAGAAAGGGGACAGATGCAGTGGCAGGGTCTGTATTGTGCCTGCCCTGCCGCCATCCGTCACCCTGCCGACAGGAACTCACCTCCCACAAATAAAGTTATGACAAGCGTCCCCAGCCCATTCTTTCAGCCGTTGCCTCCCTGTTTCCATCATCCCTGACATTATAAGCCGTCAGCCAAGCTGTTTGTCACGCCTCTGACAGGGCCTTGGCAACGCGGGCAGGAGGGCTGTGCTGAGGTATGCCCGGACTCTAGGATGGGGGTCCCACCCCACCCGCCATTGGTGATCTTGAACTCCGTCCCATGCACCCTCTTCCCTGTGGGGCAAGCGTCCAGAGCTGGAGCAGAACTGGAGGGGGACATTTGTTCATTTACTCATTCAGCAAACATCAGTGAATGTCTCTACCGTGCCTGAACCTGTGTGAGGCACAGCTGCCACCACGAAGAGGGGTGCCCTTGCCCCAGAGGAGTGCCCAGACCCCTGGGGAGCAGAGAACAAGCCAGGTCTCCAGCCAATGCTAGCGCAACTGTGCAGGGGCAGTCCAGCGTACTGCGGGAGCACAAAGAAAGGCAGGGACACAGGGAAGGCATCTTGGAGGAGGTGCCATTTGAGCTGAGACCTGTAGGACAAGGGGGAAAGACACGTGAGGGGGAGTGAGAGCAAGTCCTTGAAAGGTCCCCTTTCTTCTCTGTACGTTTGTCTATTTATAAGCACCAAAGGAAAGAATAGAGAAGATGTTTGGGAAAAGATGAGGACCATGCTCCAGGCACATGGAACAGCATGTACAAAGGCTCCGGATTAGTTTCCTAGGGCTGTCGTAACAAATCACCATAAACTTGGGGACCTAAAGCAACAGAAATATATTCTCTCACAGTGCTAGAGGCCAGAGCCTAAAATCAAGGGGTCAGCAGGGTTGGTTTCTCTGGAGCCTCTGAGGGACAATCCATGCCATGCTTCTTTCATAGCTTCTGGAGGTCGTGGGCGAGCCTAGGTGTCCCTCGGCTTGTAGGTCCATCACTGCACTCTCTGCCTCTGCTCTCTGTGTTCACGTGGCCTTTCCTTGTCTCTGTCTCAATTCTCCTTCTCCTGTCTCTTATAAGAACACTTGACATTGGATTTAGAGCCCACCCAAAATCCAGGATGATTTCAACTTGAGATGCTTGACTTAATAACATCATTAAAGACTCTATTTCCAAAAAAGGTCATATTCACGAGTACCCAGCATTAGGACTTTGACATCTCTTTAATCGGGGATGGAGGCACAATTCAACTCACTGCACACCCAGAGGCAAGAGAACATGGCATCTTCAGGGGACAGAGAGCGCCTAAATGTGGCTGGAACATGGAGGTTGGGCCACCTTTAGATCCCGTCTCTGCCACTAATGAGCTAGATGACATGTCCTAGATCAAGTTCCTGAATATCTCTGTGTGTCAATTTTGCTCATCTGTAATGTGGCATCGCTCTCCCAACCTCTCAGGATTCTGGTGAGGGTGAAATATAATCATTCCCTTAAAGGGCCAGCTCCTCCATGGGACTATATGAGTCAGGGACTTCTTGGTTGCAAGAAACAGAAACCAACCCAAATTGGCCTAAGCAAAAAGAGAACTTATTAGCTTATGTAGCTGAAAACCCCAGGAATAGAACGGCTGCGGGCTCTGCTGGATTCAGGGGCCCAGATGGTGTGCTCAGGATCCAGTTTCTTTCCACCTAACCTCTCTGTGTTGTGTTGTGCTGGCTTCATTTTCAGGTCGCTCAAGGACAACCCTGAGTGCTACGTGTCTTCCTAGTGCCCTGCAGTTCTGCTCTCTAACCTCGTCTACCCTGCTCTGAGGCTTGGAGGCTGACCCACATGGACTGCACCAGCAAGCCCCCTTGGCCTCTGCCTTCCAGCGGGGTTCGGCCGATGGGAAGCAATGGCAGGTGATCAGAGGGAGGGAGAAGGTGGGCAGAAGATTTCTCCCTCTAGGTTCTCCCTCCCAGGTTCTCTCCAAAGGCCCCAGCTCCTGACAGCACTCCTTCCTGGAGCCACAGTTACTCTCTCTGGGTTCTGGTAACCTCGTCATTATGGTCCTTGCCCTTTAGGCCTAGGGGTGGTAAAGGCACCCCACTATTTCTAGCCCAGAGGAACTGCAGCACCCTGTGTTGTATTCCCTAAACTCTAGCGACACCTTTGCAGATAGCCCCTTTATCATACTCTCCTGAAATTACCAACCTGAGTGCATCTGATTTCGGTAAGGACCTTGCCTGATCCACCCTGCAGTTCCTGGTTCCGCTAGACTCTCCTCTCTTTGTGGTAAGTAAGCACCTTGCACAGACTGCTGCACTGGTGGCCCTCAACGAACCATGGCTCCCAGTGCAGGCCACTTCATTTTATTGCACTTTGCTTTGTTTTACTTTGCAGATATTGAGACTTTTTTTTAATTGAAGGTTTGTGGTAACCCTGCATGGAGCAAGTCTATTGGCACCATGTATCCAACAGCATGTGCTCACTTGGTGTCACATATTGGTAATTTTAGCAGTGTTTCGAACTTTTTCATCATCATTTTATCTGGTATGGTGATCTGTGATCAGTGATCTTTGATATTACTACAGTAATTGTTTGGGGGCACCACAAACCATGCCCAAACACAACTTGATTGATAAATGTTGTGTATTCTGACTCTCCACTATCTCGTTCTCTCTCCTTGGGCCTCCCTATTCTTTGAGATGCCACGCTATTGAAATATTAATAATAAAATTAATAACAGACCAATTAATAACCCTATAATAGTCTCTAAATGTTCAGGTGAAAGGAAGAATTTCATGTCTCTCTCTTTAAATCAAAGGCTAGACATGATTAAGCTCAGTGAGGACGGCAGGTTGAAAGTGGGGCCGAAAGCTAGACCTCTTGCACCAAACAGTTAGCCAAGTTGTGAATGCAAAGGAGAAGTTCTTGAAGGAAATTAAAAGTGCTGCTCCAGTAAACATACAAATAATAAGAAAGCAAAACAACCTTATTGCTGATGTGCAGAAAATATGAGTGGTCCAGATAGAAGACCAAACCAGCCGCAACATTCCCTTAAGCCAAAGCCTAATCCAGAGCGAGGCCCTAACTCTCTTCAATTCTATGCAAGCTGAGAGAGGTGAGGAAGCTGTGGAAGGAAAGTTCGAAGCTAGCAGAGGTTGGTTCATGCGGTTTAAGGAAAGAAGCCGTCTCCGTAACATGAAAGTGCAAGGTGAAAGAGCAAGTGCTGACGTGGAAGCTGCAACAGGTGATCTGTAAAATGGGCTTGTTAATTCCTATACTCATGAGTTGTGGTGAGGATTAATCAGATAATGGCTATTACACTGGCTTCCCAGACACTCCTCCAAGAAAGGGCTTTATATGGAGAATACAGTCAACCTCCAACTATCAGCAACTTCAGGTCTGCCTTAGCTGTGGCTAGCCACCTGGCCTGAGGTCACACTTTTCCCAGTGCAGCCTGCATCCGGTGACTGAGCAAACGGGTTCGACCATTTCAGCCCAATGCAGAACAACTCTGCCAGGCAATGCCCGTTCCTGAGCTCCCTGCCAGGTTGGCTGAGGCTTCGTCGGGCCCACATCACTGTTGACCTCTCCCTCTGTCCAATCCTGCTTCTCTCCTTCCTTTTGTAGGTGTTGATCCCTAATAAATATCTTGCACCCCAAACTCTGCTTATGAGATCCCAATCCGTGTTCAATGCCAAATGCTCAACCAGCACTTGGCACTCAGGGCGCAGCTGATAAAAGTTTGCTGAGTGAAAATTGGCTCCTTGTTCAGGAGAACGAGGAGAGGGAGACAAGAGGGGCGGGCGAGGGAGGTTGGTGGGGGACTGCCAGGTGGTAAGCAGCTGTTGCCATGGAGGGACCTGCAGGCTGGCAGAGTAGCTCCTTCCTCAGAGGGGAGAGGAGGGTCTCTTGGGGGTATCGTCTCCACCCCACGCACCTGCAGCCCCTGCTTGCCAAGCAACTGGATCAATTATGAATGAGAACTCATCCACCACGGCAGACCTGAAGACAGGGGCAAGTCGGGGCTTTCCTCCAGGCTGGTCCTGGCCCCAGGGGGCCTGTCTAGAGTCCTGAGGCCAGGTGGCCCCCAGAGAGGTGGCAGAGACCACTCACGTCCTAAAGCAGAAACCCTCTCCCCTGTTTGTAGAATCTCAGAGTTCTAGAACCTTGGAAGAGGTAAATCAACATTCCAGGGTCAGCTATCATCACAAAACTTTAAACAACTCTGGAGTCTCGGAACAAGGGGGTCTCTGGTTGAACAGAGACCTGCTGTTCTCAGGCTAGGAGGGGCCACTCAGGCTTTTCCTTGGAGCTTTTTGTCTCTCTGAACTCTAAGTGCAGACCCTAACCCTGTGGCCTGGGTACAATGACCACCTTCCTCTAGGGCAGGCAAACCCCCAGGCCACTAGTTCCTGGGTATGGAGACAAGAGCACACAAGAGGAACCCAGGAGGAAATAGGCAGGAGGGAAGTTGTCACAGGAAGGAGAAATGGCAGGAGCACAGGTGTCACAGCTGGAAAGAGCGGTGCGTGTGTAGGGATGGGGTGATGAGCAGTAGTTATGTGGGAGAGGCCGTCTTTAAGTAAGGGCTTCACATGAAATAACGCACATGAAGCAGCTGGCAGGTGCACTGTAGGGACTCAATAAACGTTACTTCATTTGCCTTTCTCTTCTGCTCACAATCTCTGTTCCCTGTATTTCTGCATTATTCACATTTACACTGAGAAGTTCTGGGAAAACAAAAAGGTTATCTAGAAGAGAGACACAGGACCGATTTCCCCCACCCAGAAAGCGTCGTCCGTCACAATGGGTGGGGCCGTCAATACAGGCCAAGACTCTGCTACAGGAACAGAGAGGACGGATGACTAATTGCAGAGAGAAGCCCAGGAAGGAGATGTTTGAACTGCGTTTTGGGAGTAGGAGAGGAGCTCACTGGGCAGAGAAGGTGGTGGCGGGAGGAAGGGAATTCTATGCGCTTTCTGTGCTGGTAAATGAATCCCTGAGGTCTTCCCTGACTTTCTAGTCCATATCTTAGAGATGAATTCAAGCAACTACCCACCCCCACTTCACAGATGGAAAGACTGATAGACATGGGCATATCCGTGCAATCTTCACACTTGCCTCCTGTTACCAAAATCCCCGAGCCAAGAAGACAAAGGGAACAGCTCTATGTCCCGAGCCCAAGTTAGACTCAGGACATATAGAGAGATGCTTTCAAGAGTCAGGGGACAGCCAGGCTTGGTGGCTCATGCCTATAATCCTAGCACTCTAAACATCATTGCACTCCAGCCTCTAGCAGGGGTGACAGAATGAGACCCTGTCTCCAAAAAAAAAAAAAAAAAGAGTCCAGCCAAAATGAGGAAAATAAAGGAGTTTTTGATAAAGTTAAATTTATTTTACTTAAAGGACAGTCTTTTATTCTGAGATCATACTCTTCCTACTTTTTGAATGTTTAAAATGTCCTTTTACTGATAAAATAATGGTGATAGTAAATGGTCATTGTTGGTTGGATTCGTTTAATGTTTTTACTTGGCAAAATGAAAAGTTAATAACCCTACATTGGTTCTCAAAAAATTTTTTCATATTGCATCACTCCCTGAAACCTCAAATTTTCAGAACCATGGAGTTGGAAGCCATTGGTGGTAGGAGACGTGTGGCCACTCCTCCCCATCACGTGGGCTCTGCTCGGGGGTCACCTACCCAGAGTGACCCTCCCTGGCAGCCCAGGCCTTCTTTCTAGTCCATCTTCCTGTTTCTTGCTTTTGGAAAACTTACCACTCTCTGAGAGCATCGTATTTATTTGCACGTGCATTTATTTATCGTCTGCCTTCTAAATCTGAATGTAAGCAGTGTGGGGCCGGGGGCCACGTCTGTCTTGTTCACATGCCCCAGTGCCTAGCGCAATTCTTGGTACAGAGTAGGTGCTCAGGAAGTGTTTGTTGAGTGAATGCAGGAAGGAAGGAATGGCCATGGAGCTTGGAGACTCGGGCTGGAGAACATCCGGGGCACTGCAACGTGGTAGATGTTGCAGGCACCCCCGCACCGCAGCCCAGCATGCCCCTCTGACCTCAGCTGCAGCTGGGCTGCACAGTTCCCAGGCACGGTGACAGTATCCCACCTCCAGTGCCTGCCCAGTCTCTCAGCTTTTCCACCTCCAGGCTGTTTGGAAGCCCAGGTCCCTTGCTCAGCAGACACACAGGCACAGCCCAAAGGTGTGAGGGAGTTATTGCCCCACCCGGGGCGGTGGGAGCCGGGAGATAAATGCCCCAGCCTGCTACCCTCTGGGTGAACAGATAGATCTGAGATGCGTACTCCATAGCACTCAGGGGCTTTTCCAGAATTGATCCCCAATTACCCACCTGGGCAGCCAGCTCCTTCCCTGGCTTGCTGTCCTGGCCCCAAAGTCCTTGTTTCAGCCTCTGCTTTTCAG
Source organism: Avahi laniger (assembly GCA_963575035.1). Classification (NCBI taxonomy): domain Eukaryota; kingdom Metazoa; phylum Chordata; class Mammalia; order Primates; family Indriidae; genus Avahi; species Avahi laniger. The sequence continues at coordinate 33,624 of CAUYSK010128983.1, forward strand.
GGAACCTAAGACAGGCTGGATCAACCAAAGACAGGCTGGATCGGTCCTTTGCATCTGTGAATTTCCCTTTCACTCATCCTCCTCTCCGAGTCCCACGTTCCACTCGCCCTTCTAGAGAAATGCCCCCTCCCGCAGCCCTCTCTCCTCTGGCACACAAGCTGGCGGGCCTTGACTGTCTTCCAACTCAGCCCTAGTTCTGAGGAATTTTAATGAAAAGACTTGGCTGAGCACTGAGGGCCAGGTGCTTTGGAGGCAGGAAAGGAGGGAAGGGGCCTCTCTAAATGAGCCTGTGTGATTAAATCATCCACTGTGCCCCGTGCCCCTCCCTGCCTTTTGTTCTTGGGCTAAGCCATTGCCTCCAATCTCTGTTTTCTCCTGGCCTCCTGCCCCTTAGCAGAAACGCTGAGCTGGGATGAAACAGGACAGCCCAATGAGAGTACTGAACTCTACAGTTTACAAAGAGGGTTACAGGCTTAGACTATCAATATAAAGACTTTTCCTGTTTGCAAATCACTTCTTTAGTAGTACTATTATTGTCGATATTGTCTTAATACAAACATTTATTAACCTCAAGGACCAATTCTTTCCCCTTATGCCTCTTCTCTTCTGCTGAGCAAAAGTAGAGGCTGGCTAGACAAGTCATGTAACCAAAAGTCTTTCATTTATTCATTCATTCATTCGCCTTTGGGGAGCTTCTCTGTGTCCAGGCCCTGGGGATACAGATGGAGCCCTTCCCACCAGGAGCTCGCAGCCCGGCAGGGAAGCGTATTGGTCAGTGTCTAACCAGGGAACACTTGAGTGTTTTCAAAAGAGGAACTTTAATCTAGGGACTGGTGGGTGATGAAGGAGCTGAGAAGCCAACTGGAGGCAGCGAAGGAGCCCAAAGACTAGTAACAGCTGGAGGCTGCCGACACCCCTAGACCCGAGGGCCAGAAGGGGGAGGTGGTGGTGCCAGCCCAGGAGCAAGGTCACTTGGTGGAATGTGGGACCACAAGGGAGCTCCAGGGGAGCTGGAGACATGGAGGAGACACAGCCACGGCTGGAGATGCTGCCCAGGCCTTAGGAGAAACACCCGAGCTTCTCCCCTCCTCTCGCCCTGCAGTGCCTCCTATTGGCCAAGCCCAGCCCCTGCGTGTAGAGCAGAGCGGCAGGAGGGTGAAAACTGGAGAGAGACGGCTACACAGACAATACTACTCGAGAAGTCTGAGGATGGAGTAGGAGCTCAGTACTGGAGAACACAAGAAAATAGTGTGGTTTTGCCAGAAGTCAGAAAATTGGACAATTGGACAACTAGAGCTGGGCTTTGAAGGATGAACAGGAGTTAACTGAGCATGAAGGTAGAGGGGTGCAGTCCAACTAGTAGGGATAACTTATACCATGGTGTGTCAGACAAGGATGCTTTGGCTGTAAGTAACAGAAAACCCCCTCTGCCAGGCCTGTGCTCCTGCTGGTTCCTCTGCTCAGGACGCCCCTACCCTTCACTCTGGCCCAAATTCTTCCTGCCCCAGATGCCAGCCCATCAGCCACCTTTGCCTAACCCCTTCCCATCCTTGGCATTTGCCGAGGTGCCAGTGACTTGCCTTCCTGTTTCATCTTTCCTGTCCGCGGGAGCCGCTGGCCTGAAGGAGCTGCATGTCCTTCCCCTCTGCTCCCTCTCGGAGCCCAGCACCAGGACGGGCACCTGGCAGGGGCTAACAAATGCATGTTAAATGAACGAACAAATTAATGAATGAGTGAATTAATAATACATATTCATGCCATTCCCTCTGCCTGGGCTACTACTCACCACATCTGCCGTATCAGTAGCCCTTTTTATTAAGTTTATGAACTAGCTTCCATGCTAAATTGCACAAGGGGCTGCGTTGGGTCCTCCCTAACAATCCAGTAGGTGACCTCCATTATTATTCCCATATCACAGAGGAGGAAACTGAGGCTTGGAAAAGTTGAGCAACTTGCCAATGTCATCCAACCTCCAAGAAGCAAAGCCAGGATTGAGGCTTGACCTTATCAGCTGTGCGAACTTGGAAAGTCATTTCAAGACTCTGCGTAGAGCAGCCTCCAAGCCCAGGCTCCTCTGGGTCTGCCTATGCCTGCCACGGTTAAGCCTTCTGTGACCCGCCACGATTAGAAATAACAGTAACGATAGTGACAGCATCTTAGGTTAACCAGGTGTTTATTCCGTGTCAGGTACTGGGCTCAACACACTTGGCACCAAAATCCTCTGAACGCACTTTATGCTGATAATGCCGAGTCCTCACAGCAACCCTGCAAGATGGGTATTCTTAGCTTTATTTTGCAGATAAGGAAATGAAGTATCGAGAATCAGTAAGCCAGTCAACGGGTCAACAAATATTTGCTAAGCATCTCCTGTGTGCCGAGCATTGCTAGATGCAGGGGACACATTATGGCCAGGAGGACAAGCCATGGGACCTGCCTCCATGGAGCTGGCGGTCTGTTGGGAGAAACAGAACCTGAAAAGCTAATCGGAAACAATCGCGTGGCCAAGGTGCTGTGACGGAGCCCATCGCGTTTGTGATAGGAGGTGTGTAATAGGAGAACCTAACCTAGTCTCGGAAACCTCGAGCGGGTGACAGCTGGCAGAGGGCCACTGGTAAGCAGGCATTATTTAAACCCGTGTCACAAACTCTCACCTCTATATAGGGACCTGATCAAGTGTCTGTCCACACTGCGTGTCCAGGCTGGGCCAATAACCCAGCATCTCCCAGAGCCCCACCTCCGGCCGCCACACTCTTGGCTGGGACAGTGCACCTGGCTCACCACTGGGCCTGGTGACACCTCCTAGGCCACCATCAGTGAGAGATTCCTGCCTGGGCCAGAGCACCTGGAACACATTCAACCCAGGCACAAGCCAGTTCCTGTAGGAGCTGCCCAGCCGCACCGAGGCCCATCCCGCAGGCCCTGCTGGCCGCCTGGAACATTGGCAGACAGTCAGGAGGAGGCGGCGGCGAGAGGAGGACGAAGAGAATTCGATTTCTATTTTGCCCTTGGTTCCCTGTTTCCAGTCCAGATGCCTCCAGATCTAATTCCGAATAAATAATTGTACTGAGTAACCCGGGTCCCTTGGTGATTAAGTAAACACGCTGAGGCGGGTGGAAATTGAATTAGTGTGGTGTGCTCAGCCATTATTACCCGCCCCTTCTCATGAATATTAATGAGGGGTTATTAAGAAATGTAAATGCTGCCTCGGGGGCGGGGGGTAGGAAGATGGGGAGGGGGTCAGGGTGAGAGGACAGACCGTTCAGAAGGCAGCATGATTGAAGGCATTTTAAAAATTATGTCAGATCTTTCTCTTCTGCACTGTGGCAATGTTTCCGGATGCTTCATTTTTATTAAAAGGAGGGTAAGGGAAAAAATTTTAATTCGAGGATAAAATTAGCATTTTCCAAGCAGCCTTGTCGGCGGCAAGGACATATTTTGCCAGAAAATGGACATTCGGGGCGGGGCGGCGCGAGGTTGGAGAGCTGTGGCTGATGGACGATTAGTTCTTTCAGTTCATCTCCAGGCGAGGGAGTAAACAAATTAATCTCTGCGCAGGAAGCACCCTGGAAGATGATGGAAGCCTGTAGGGTCCAGAAGTGTCTTTGCTGGGGAGCCAGGAGGTGTCACCGAGGCCTACGATGGCCCTACTGCTCAGAGAGGTTATGCACTTGTCTGAGGTCACACAGTAAGGTGGGTGCTCTGGCAGGGTTTTGTGGGCAGGCTGAAAGCTGAGAATGGCGCTGCCTCTCCCAGGCAAGCTTTGGGCAGCCTCTGCTTCCCCACCCGCCTCACTTGACCTCCAGGCCCCCTGGGCATCTCACCTCTCTGGCTCCAGCGCCCGCTGGCACCACTCCTTCCCAATCTCTGCCGCCAAGCCCACTTCCCCACTTCCACCATACATTATTGCTGCTCCGCAACCTGCAATGGCTGACTATTGCCCTTAGGCCGAAGACCGGACTCCTTTCCCGGACATTCAAGTCCCTCCAGAATCTGACCCAAATCTGCTCTTCCTGGCTACGCTCCCGCTGCTTCTTGCAGTCACAATCGGATGCACCTGGGAAGACAGGAAGGCGACAAGGAGAATAAAAGAATTGAGGAGACAGGAAAGAGAGGAGGAAGGAAGATAAGGAGGAAGAAAGGGAGGGAGGGAGGAAGGAGTAGGAAATGAATATTAAGTACCAAAATATTGCAGATTTGCTAAATATTTTATATCATAATGATGACGGTGATGTGACGATGACGATAATGATAATTGCTGTCATCTGTGGAGTGTTCCGTCTCTGCCAGCCACTGGTGACCGCACCCTCCAGCACTGTCCCTGCAAAGTAGTCATTGTTATCTCCACTTTACAGAGGAGGGAACTGAGACTCACTGAAACAAAATGATTTGCTCCAGGTCACACACAGCATGAGTGGCAGAACCAGCCTGTTAGACATCGAACCCCGAATTTCTAACCGCTGTACCTCCCACCTCATGTGGGCAGTTCTCATCATCCCCATTTTACAGAGGGAGACAAGGAGGCTCAGTGAGGTTAAGTGACGTGTCCTCCAGGTACCTGAAAGAAAGAAACAAGCAGAAACAAGAAAAATCCAAATTCTCGAAACCAGCCTTATTCCGTCTTCATAAGCACCTCTTCCGGAGAATACAAGCAAGAGTCACAGAGCAGCCTGGTCCCTGCTTTCTGCAGTTGATGGTGTCAGGCACCCCAGAGACTCCCAGAGACCCAGCCAAGCCATGTCCCAACGATGTCCGCCAGACGAAGTCTGCAGGGTAATCCCTCCATAGGCATCCTTGCCCAAGGCCAGGGGCCCCAGGCCTGCCAGACGAAGCCCAGATGTGGGGCCCAGGGACTTAGCTGTCTATGCTCTGGACAGGAAAGAGTGAATATGATCAAACTCATGCATTTTAACGACTTCTTCAGCACGCCTCGCTCCACCCGCTCGCAGGAATAAAGGCTGACAGGTGCAGCTGAGTTAATCAGGGTGGATAATAGAGGGAAAGACAGGAATTGCTGGCCAAATTGCAGCAGAGAAAAATGGGGCAAAATCATGAGACACAAGTCAAAAGTGTCCAATTAAAGTGCAATGGTATTTAAAGGGCAAGAAGCACATTCTCAGCCCCTTGGAAGTTCTGATGCAATACTTACCACAGGGGATGTGTGGGCCAGTGGTACAGGAGATTATTTCTAGTGGTATGCCGATGATTATTTTTACATAGGAATAGATGTTTTTAGTGTGTATTAGAAAAATATAACTGGTACATAAAACCTATGATTTAATGTACATCATTACCTAGAATGAATCTGAATTTCCCCCAAAGAAGGAATTTAATTTCTAGTTAATAAAGTGAAAAAAATTTTAGAAAATTATATAGATGGAAGAAGAATATGACAAAAAAAAAATGAGATTGGCTCTTATGTTACCAAAACTTGGGGAACAATATTCTAGTTCCTTGTTTCTCAAAGTGGGGCCCATGGAAGAGCAGCGTCAGCATCACCCAAGAGGTTGTGAGAAATGCAGAATCTTGGGACCCTCCCTAGACCTACTGAGTGAGCGTTTACATTTTAACAAGATTCCCTGGTGATCCGGATACATGTTCATGTACACATTGCTTTGAAAGCACTAATCTATCTTACTTATTAGCAGGATAAAAAGACATTTTCAGACTTAGTCCCAGGGCAAGAGCACTGGACAGGGGCATCCTTTCTAGCCATAAGATGCCATAATCTTGAAGAGTTTACAATTTCATAATTACAGAAGAGGAAACTGAGGTCCAGAGAATGCAAGTTCAAGATTGCACTGTGTGATTTTGTTAACGTTGGTTCAGGTTCAGTCCAGGTATCTCAACATATCGGCCAGTGTAGGAGGGAATTGCAAACAACAAACAAAATTGCTATCAGCAGCATGCTGTGGCTTTTAAAAAATGATTTTTAAAGACATCTCAAGGAAAGAAAAGTACAGACCAATTTCTTTCGTGCATTTACAGGGGGAAATTCTCAATAAAATACTAGCAAAGTACAGTTAGTAACATATAAAAAGGATTATACACTATGACCAAGTGGGATTTATGTCAGGAATGCAAGGTTGATTTAATACATGAAGATCTATTGATGTAATACATCATATCAATAGAATAAATGACAAAAACCTCCTGATCATCTCAATAAATCCTGGAAAAGCATTTGACAAAATCCAACACCCTTTGATGATAAAAACACTCAATAAACTAGGAATGAAAGGGAATTTTCTCAATATGTTAAAAGACAAAAACCTACAAAAACCACACCTAACAAATTTATGTGACTAAATGCATATTCCTCCTAAGAATAGGAACAAGGCAAGGATGTTTGCTCTTACTACTTCTATTCAAGATTGTACTTGAGGTCCTAGCCGTGGCAATTAGGCAAGAAAAAGAGATAAAAGGCATCTGGATTGGAAGGGAAGAAGTAAAACTATCTTTATTTGCAGATTACATGATTTTGCACATAAAAATTCTAAGAAATCTAAAAAAAAATTAGAACTAATAAATGAGTTCGGCAATGTTGCAAGACATAATATCAATATACAAAAGTCAATTGTATTTCTATATTATAGCAATGAACAATATAAGAATGAAATTTTTAACAAATTCCATCTATAATAGCATCAAAAAGAATAAAATCCTTAGGAATAACTTTAACAAAAAAAGTGCAAAATTATAGTCTGGAAACCACAAAATGTTGTTGAAAGAAATTTAAAAAGACCTAAATAAATGGAAAGACATCCCATGTTCATGAATCAAAAGACTTAATATTGTTAAGATGGCAATACTCTCCAAATTGATTTTCAACGAAAGGGCCAATGGAGAAACAATCACCTTTTCCACAAATGGTGCTAAAATAACTGGATGTGTACATACAAAAAAGCAAAATTGGACCCCTTCCTTGCACAATGTGCAAAAATTAACTCAAAATGGATCATTGCCATAAGTGTAAAAGCTAAAACTGTAAAACTCTTAGAAAAAAAATCCTAAGAGCAAATTTTTATCACCCGGGGTTAGGTGATAGTCTCATAGGTACAACACCAAAAGTACAAGTGACAAAAGAAAAATAGATACATCCAACGTCATAAAGCTAAAAGCATTTATGCTGCAAATGCCACCATCAAGAAAGTGAAAAGACAATCCATAGAATGAGAGAAAATATTTGCAAATCCTACATCTGATAAGGGACATATCCAGAATATATAAAGAACTCTTACAACTCAGTAAGATAATGAACTCAATCTATTAAATGGGCAAATGGTCTGAACAGCCATTTCTGCAAAGAAGATTTACGAATGGCTGAAAGCACATGAAAAGATGCTCAACTTTATTAACAGTCAAGGAAATGCAAATCAAAACCATGAGAAACTACTTCACACCCACTATGATGGTTATAATGAAAAGACAGAGAGCAGGTGATGACAAGGATATGAGGAAATTGGAACCCTCCTACTCTGTTGATGGGAATGGGAAATGATGTAGCCACTTCGCAAAACAGTGTGGTGGGTCCTTGAAAGTATCCAACACAGAGTTACCATATGACACAGAAATTCCAATCCCAGGTATATACCTGAGAGAAATGAAAACGCATGGTCACACAAAAATTTACACACAAATGTTTATCGGAATATCATTTATAAGAGTCAAAAAGTGAGAACAACCCATACGCTCATCAACTGATGAATGGATAAATAAAATGTGGTATATGCACACAGTGGAATAATATTTGGCAATAAAAAGGAATAAAGTACTGATATAAGCTGCAACATTTCGATAAGTGAAAGAAGCCCGTCACAAAGAACTGCGTATTGTTTGATTTCATTCATGAAATGCCCAGAATAGGCAAATCTACAGAGGCAGAAAGTAGAGTAGTGGTTGCCTAGGGCTGGGAGACGGGGAGAGATTTTTGGGGAGGAGGCCGGGAGGAAAAGGGAGTGACTGCTAATAGGTACAGGGTTATTTTGGGGATGATGAAAATGTCCTAAGTGATGGTGATGTTGCCAATAACCCTGTGAATATACTAAAAACTGCCTAATTGTACATTTAAATGGGTGCGTCGTATGCTGTGGTAGGCAGAACAACAGCCCCTCAAAGACGTCTATGTCTTAATTCCGAGGATCTGTGACTATGTTAGGTTACAAGGCAAAGAAGAATTAAGTTTGCAGATGGGATTAAAGTTGCTCATCAGCTGACTTTAAAACAAGAAGGTTATCCTGGATTATCAGGGGGGCCCAATGTGATCACAAGGGGCCTTAAAAGCAGAAGAGAGAATCGGAGGGAGAACCAGAGAAACGGAAGGCTCAGCCCTGTGCTACCGGCGTTGAAGGTGGAGGAAGGGGCCCGGCGCCCACAGGTGCAGGCGGGCTCTAGGAGCCGGAAAAGGCAGGGCGACATTCTCCCTTAGAGCCTCCAGAAAGGAACAGCCCTGCCAACCCCTCCATCTGAGTCCAGTGAGGCTAACTGTGCACTTCTGATCTCTACAACTATAAGATAATAAATTTATGTTGGTTTAAGCTACTAAGTATGTGGTCATCTGTTGTAGCACTAGAAAACACGTATATACAGTATGTGAGTTATACATAAATAAAACTGTTTTTAAAGTGATTGCTGTTGTAGGCTACATAAATAGAAGTATGACGTAAATAGAAGTCTAGAAGGATGGAGGTGATAGTCTCCTTGCAATCTAAGCGAGGCAGACTCCATCTGGAGCTTAGCTCTCAATGCCACGCTGTAAGAAGAATGTGAAAAAACCAGGATGGGTCCAAAGAAAGGTCACTGTGCTGGTGAAAAGATTCGAAATGATGTTGGGTGAGGAACTGTCGAGGGCTCTGCGGTGGTCAGCTTGGAGAAAGGAGAACTGCCTTCCTAAATCACCGTCTGCCTGTTCCTAACGGCCACTGTGGGGCGCTAGAGTGGGATTGTGTTTTGGGGGGTAGAAGAGGGCAGATCTAGGGACAATTGGGGAGTTGTTACCTGCAGACAAGGTTCAGCTTGGGATGCAGATGAACTTTCTTCTTTGTTTTAAAAGATATTTTGCCCCAGATACATAGTTGTGAAAAATTAGACAATATAAATAAGTAAGAGGAAGAAAAAACAAATAAGCCCTTCCTATTGTGTTGCAAGTTATTGGTTCTAGCTGTCCTGCTCTGAGAAGGTAAAAACCATGTCTGTCTTTTTCATGGCTAAATTCTCAAGAGTCCCACTCAAGGTAGGCGACCTTGGGATGCTTGTTGAATGAATACACAATGTACACACACACTCAGACATTTTTAATTTACAAAAATGGGATCTTACTGTATACATTGCTTGATAACTTGCTTTCCTCCATTACTAATATATTATGATCCTCTTTCCAGTTCGATAAATATACATTTACATCAGGATGTGATAGACACTGCCAGACTGCAAATAGAATTCAGGGGCCCATGAACTCAAATGGGAGGTTATTTTCACTAACCTCTAACTGAAATTTCTCATTTCCTTCCACGTGAATGTGGGCAACCAGCCGGAGTAGCAACAGCAGCATCTGTGACTTCACCACCGTAGTGATCGTAGATATTTTAGTAACAAATTCCATTACTGCAGCTATCTCGAAAAACCGTTCACGCTCATCACTGCTTTGAAATTACAGTGGTTATTACACCCGCCGTTACATCTTGTTAGTGAATATGTTACTGAAGAGGCATGTATATTTCTATATCAGAAATTTTAAAATATTTCGATAACTGTATTTTAGGATAATAGGTCTTCTTGGAAATCTTCAACATCTTATTTTATATGTTTAAAACCAATATTTTGAGAAAGGGTCCATGGTCCTCACCCAAAAAGTCCAGGGCACAGAAAAAATTAAGAAGTCCTAATCTAGGCCATGTGTGGTGACTCACGCCTATAATCTCAGCACTTTAGGAGGCTGAGACAGGAGGATCACTTAAGGCCAGGAGTTCAAAACCAGCCTGGGCAACATAGCAAGACCCCATTTCTTAAAAAACTTTAAAAAAATAAAATTAGCGAGGCTTGGTGGCGACTCCTGTAGTCCTAGCTACTTGGGGGCTGAGGTAGGAGGATTGCTTGAGTAAGGAATTGCACTACTGCACTCTAACCTGGGTGACAGAGTGAGACCCTGTCTCAAAAAAAAAAAAAAGAGGAAGAAAAAGAAGAAGTCCTGATCTCTACCATCATCTTTGCTTTAAACTTTTTATTTTGAAATAATATTTTAATAATGTTATTTTTAATAACATTTTAGTAATTATATTTTGAAATAAATTTGCAGAAAAGCTGCAAAAAAATGGTACAGAGAGCTCCCAGGTATTCCTCACCCAGCTCCCCCTAAGGTCAACATGTTACATAAGCGAAGACTATTTAATGAAGCCATAGAAGTAACATTAGCACAATATCGTTAAGTAATATTCAGATCTCATTCGAATTTTTCTCGTTTTTTCCATGAATGTCCTTTTTCTGTTTCGGAGCCAATCCAGGATCCCACGTTGCATTTCAGTGTCATGTCTCCGTGGTCTCCTCTAATCTGGTGATAATTCCTCAGACTTCCCTTGTCTTTCATGACCTTGATGCTTTTGAAAAATATCGGTCAGTTAATTTGTAGCCTGTCCATCAATTTGAGGTTTGTCTGATATCTTCTCACGATTAGATCGAGGTTATGCATTTTTGGCAAGAATAGCACAAGTGTGATATTGTGCCCATCTCAGGGTGTCACGTCAGGGGTACACGCTATTAATATGTCTTATTCCCGTGTGTAACAGCTTCACAGTATCCGTTACATATTTAATAGGATGTAACATATGTCGTTTACTTAATCAGTCCCCTTCCAATGGACTTCTAGCTTATTTTCAGTTTGGGGCTGTCACAAACAGCAGCACAATGAACAAAGAAGCACTGTGTGGTGGGCAGAGCTGCCTGGAGAAGCAAGCAGCAGCCAGGAGCAGTGGTAAGTATCCTGTCCCAGGAGGCATGCAACAGCCGAGTGGCGCCAGGTGCTGGTCCCCACCAAAGAGCATCTGGTGACCTAGAACACGAACAAAATGCACAGGGGCAATAGCAGACCCTGCTCCCCTCCCTGGGCCCTCCACCGGGTGCCCTATCTGCAAGACAGGGTCTCAGGCCAGGTGGAAGGTGAAAAATGCCCCCCAGAATAGGCCAATCTGGTTAGTATTCTGAGCTCCCTGCTTCGCTGAAGGCTAATTGCCGCTAAAAGCTGAGATCATTGGAGGAGAAAATGCAAGGCGGCCTAACCTTTGCTGGGCTCAGCAAGCCAGCCAGCCTCCCCGCAGAAGGGTCCACACTGCCCCTCCTTGGCGCCTTCTCCCTGCTACGACTGCTAATGGAGCAGGGTGGCTCAGGGTCCCAGCGCCTGCCCGAAGGGTGCCCGTGGTGACTTAGTCAATCTCAGCAAGGCTGGGGGCTGCAAGGGAGTCAGTGCCTATGAGCCCTCCGGCTACTGGCCCCCTAAAATGCCTGAGGTACAACCCTTTAGGAAAGCTAACCACATGCCCACTCAGTGAGCCAACCATTCCAGCCTGGGTATGTACCCAACAGAAATAAGTGCGAACGTCTACCAAAAGAATGTTCAGAGAAGCTTTATTGACAATTGCCCAAACCTGGAAACAACTCAAACACCCATCAAGAGAACGAACATAAGTAAACTGTGCCATGCGCATATGCGGTAATACCGTATGGCAAGAAAAAAACGAGCTACTGCTACACGCCACGTGATGACTGTCCAGATTGTGTTTTGAGTGGTAGAAGTCAGACACAAGAGGTCATACTGGTTGAATCCACTTATATGTTCAAAACATGTAAATTTATATGTTCAAAACATTTGTAAGTCCATTTATAAGGTCAAAACCAAGCAATGTTGGCCGGGCGCAGTGGCTCATGCCTGTAATCCTAGCTCTCTGGGAGGCCGAGGCGGGCGGATTGTTTGAGCTCAGGAGTTCGAGACCAGCCTGAGCAAGAGCGAGACCCCGTCTCTACCAAAAATAGAAAAGAAATTAATTGGACAGCTAAAAATATATAGAAAAAATTAGCCGGGCATGGTGGCGCATGCCGGTAGTCCCAGCTGCTCGGGAGGCTGAGGCAGTAGGATTGCTTGAGCCCAGGAGTCTGAGGTTGCTGTGAGCTAGGTTGACGCCACGGCACTCATTCTAGCCAGGGCAACAGAGTGAGACTCTGTCTCAAAAAAAAAAAAAAAAAAAAAAAACCAAGCAATGTTAAGCCATGGTCATAGAAACGAGAGTAATGGTTTGCCTGGGGAGGTGGGGGAATTGACTAGAAGGGGTCTGTTAGAGAGGGTTTCTAAGGGGCTAGGAATGTTCTGTGTCTTGACCTAGGTAGGTGTTCTGTGGGTATGAGCCTAAGTAAATACCGATGGAACTGTGCACTCCAGATTTTACGGTGTGTGAGTTATGCTCTAACAGTCACAACGACAGAAAAATGGGTGAGAGCCAAAGGCAGGCTCTGCTGGCCTTGGGGGATGGGAAAGGGGATAAGCAGCGGGTGACAGGTCCCAGCTCAGCCAGGATTGCTATGTGACCTGGGCAACCAGATCATCCCACAAAACTAACCTGTGGTGAGAGATGTCAAAACAGTGGTTAACTTGGAGGGTCGTGGTCTTGGAGGGGAGAATGAGGGAGTTAGAAGGTCTGGAAATGTTTCAGATTAATACTTTGATCTCGGGTGAGTTGGACAAGAATGTACGAAGTCGTGCACGTAAGATTGGAGCTCTATGGTGTAGTAAAGATGCGCACATACGATTAGGGCTCTTTACTGTGCGGTGCTCTATTTGTATGTCACACCTCAATAAAAAAAACAAAATAAATTTTAAAATCGGCTAATATTATTTTTTAAAGTAAGGTTTATTGAGGTATAATTTCCATACAATAAAATTCACCCTTTTAAAGTTTTCAGCTGGGTGAGTTTTGAAAGGCACATACACCAGTATATTCACCACCACGATCAAGATATAGACACTTCTGTCACCCCAGAAAGCCGCCCTGGGCCCCTTTGCAGTCTTTCTCCTCCCCAAGCCCTAGCCCCGGGCAACTGCTGATTTGATTTCTGTGCCTATCATTTGGCTTTTTCCAGACCATCATTAAATGGAATCACCTAGTATTTGGCCGTTTGGGTCTGCTTTTTTCACTTAGCAGAATGTTTTTGAGATACATCCATGTCACGTGGATACCAGTTGTTTGTTTCTTCCACTGCCTTGTGGTATTCCAATACATCGATGTACTGCGATTTATTTATCTGTACCCCAACCGAGGGACCTTTGGGTTGTTTCTAGTTTGCGGCAATTATGAATAAAGCTGTTATAAACATTTGCATATAGGTCTTTGGTAGGCATATTTTTTAAAATTTCTCTTGAATAAATGATAAGTGCACATTAAACATTAAAAGAAAACACCACCCTATTTTCCAAAGTGGTTGCAAGGCACTAAATACATTATCTCATTTTATTCTCAGAGTAGATGAGGGAAGTGGGGCTAAGGGAGCTTAAGCAACTTGTCCAAGGCACCACAGTTCGTGGGAGACCCCAGAGCCCCCAGGTGAACCCCTGCTCCCAAGCTGCCCTGGAGACCACTCTCACGATCAGGGCGAGTGAGTGAGTGCTGGTTCGCCCAGAGCCGGGCTCAGACAAGTCCCCCACTAAAAATCAGGGTCATGATAGAGGAGACGGTGGTGGATCATGTTACCTCTCCAAGTAAGAAAAAAAATGAAAGAAGAAAGAGCCAGGTGACATGCAAGTGGAGAAAATTGCCAGCTACAAGTGAAGTATTAATTTGTTTGAAGCCAGCCGTTTTCCTCTGCTCCCGACATCCCACGGTCCCCTGGCAAGTTTTCAAATTAAAGTGCTGAAGCCCCCTCTCTCCCCTGACCCCCAGGCGGCCAGGGCTTGCTGGGCTGGGCGCTGTGGCCCGGATATTATCTGGAGCCAGCAAACCAGTAGCCCTACCCACCCCCAGCCCCAGACAGAGCCGGACCCTGGCCCGCTGGGAGGTAGTGTCCCCAGCCCGAGACAGGCCTGATCCCTGCAGGGCCACTGGGAGAATGGAGGTTAATGAGATTTTGATGAACCTGCAGTTTCCATTTTGCGAGGAAAAAGGCTCAGAGTCCCACTCATTGAAGGGAACTGACCTGTAAAATGAGCCTGGGGATGGGTGGGGGGGCAGGAAGGCCAGCGCGGGAGGGAGGGAGGAGAGGCGGGACCCCAGCAGCCTTGGCAACGCATTCTGGTTGGATGGGGAGAGCAGGTCCAGAGACTGGAAGGGATTTGCCCAAGGACACAGAGCAAATCAGACCAGACCACGGCCCTAAAGGGGGGAGGGAGAATGGATGGGAAAACCTGAGAAATGGGGAGATGGAGAGAGAGAGAGACAGAGAGAGAGCCCCATTGATTGCACCGTCAACAGCGATGTCTAGCGTTCACTGAAGGCCTGCCCCCCGCCAGGCACTGTGCTCGGTGCCGTCACCCCACTGCCTCCCATAATCCTCGCAACTCCAGGAGCTAGGTATTATCGCTACCATATGGGGAAACTGAGGGGCAGAGAAGTTAAGTGCCTTCCCCAGGCCCTAAGCCAACCAGGTCTACCTGAATGCTCTGAATCACCTGCCCCTGTGCTTGGGGTGACCCTAGGGCCCAGTTTGCACATGCTATCCCGGTATCAAAGTGCGCCTTTCACTGCCCAAAGTGACTCAATTTAGGAAAAATGTTACGTGACTGCCCTGCCTAAGCTGCATCTTACAAATTGCTTCCTGCATGGCATGCCCACCCCGGGAGCCAACACACAGCGTGTGCTCAACAAACAGTCAACACAGATACCATTTCTGTCACGTTTCAGGACTGAGGCAGTAGAGCACTGTGGTAAGGTACTTGGGCTCTGGAGTTAGCCAGACCTGGGCTCAACTCCAGCTGTGTGACTTTGAATTAGTCATTTGGCCTCTCTGGGCCTCAGTTTGCTCATCTGTGAAGTGGGGATACCCATGTCCACTCCCCCTGGTTGTGGGGATTACGTGAAGAGAGGTGCCAGCACGGGCGTGCTATGATTACCTGGCACACATAGAATTTCAGCTTGCATTGTTTCTGTGGCACACCATACATTTCCACGGCATGTACCCAGTTTACGTTTGTCCTGGGGTAAAGCTTGTTCACACACCTTTCTTCCACACCGACTCGCTTTGCAGTTCCCTGCCCTGGGGCCTTTGCACATGCTGGGGCTTTCTGTTTGCGTGCTTAGGTAAACATCCGGTGCCAAGCACCATTCTAAACATATTACATAGGTAAACCCACTTAATCCTCATAATAATCCTATGTTTGCAAATGAGGAAATCAAGACACGAGAGAGCTTAGTAACTTGTCCAAGATCACACATCTGGCTCCCGGTAGAACTGGGATTTGAACCCAATCAGCCTGGCGCAAGGGTCTACCGTCTCCAGGACTTCCCTCTGTCCTGAGGGTGCTATCCCACTCCCTCCACTGACCCCACCTCTGCCTTTGCCTGGGTAACTCCTACCCACTCTTTGTGTCTTTGCCGAAATACCACTTCCTCCAGGAGACCCTCCCTGACTGCCCAGCCTGAATCACATTTCCCACCCCCACCTGCAGAACAATCACTCATCCCACTCTCCCCGTGCCTTCAGAGCTGAATTCAGTTTGTTGTTCTCTTTTTATTTGATAATTTGTCTTCCCTGCTAGACAGTGCGTTCCAGGAGGGCAAGGGCTGTTTTTATACTCCCAGCATCTGGAGCAGTGCTGGACAGTGGTGAATGGTCAATAGATATTTGTCGGAGGAAAGAACGAATGCAAGAGGAAGCGGGGGCAGGGGAGCAACGAGAAGCCCCTTCAGGACAGGAGCTACCTCTGACAGTGCTGAATTGTCCCGGAGGAGCCGGACCTGCCGGCTGAGGGTCTGCCTGGCGCACAGCAGAGCTCCCAGGACAGACGACCCGACCCGCGGCACCAGCAGCCAGGCAGACACGCCCCTCCCGCCCTGGGGCTGGGGGCAGCCGGATGGGGCAGGGCTGGGGCACAGCCAGCGCCCAGCTCAGGGCAGGCAGGGACCTGGCCCTCTGCAGCCCGGCCTCTCTTTCCTGGCATCTCCCTTCTCCCCCCACCCGACCCCTCCCTTCTCCCTTCTTTTTTCCCTTTCTGAGATGAAGCAGTGAAATGATTTTTCTACTTGAGCAGTTTTCAATTTAGATTAAGAAAAATGTGGTCTGCAGTCACTCGGCAAGAGGCCCTGGCAGCCCTGTCCCTTCAGGGACTGGGGTTTGCTCAGCCATTGACAGAGCAGGGCTGGTTGTGGAGTCGGGGGAGTTTGAAAGGGACTTCTCACCCCCTCTGCCTCCCTACTTTCCCCAGCCCCATAACTTACCCTCCTCCTGTCTTCCTGGGTGAG
The DNA here is from genome assembly GCA_963575035.1 of Avahi laniger. Classification (NCBI taxonomy): domain Eukaryota; kingdom Metazoa; phylum Chordata; class Mammalia; order Primates; family Indriidae; genus Avahi; species Avahi laniger. The sequence continues at coordinate 50,054 of CAUYSK010128983.1, forward strand.
GGCCCAGGGTCTGGAATGAGACAGCATTGAGTGGGTTTAGGCTCTAACCCTGCTGTGTGACTGTAGGCAAGTCCCGTACCTCTCTGAGCCTTCTTTCCTCATCTATAAAGTGAGTCAATCGTGAACCCTCCTAAACTGGTCCCTGCCTCCCACCCAGATGAAAGGACCCTCTCCTAGCCCCCCAGACTGCGGAAGAATGAATAGCAAGGACAACCTGAGAACTTTTAGCTGGGGTATGACAAGGTGGCAGAGCCTCATAAACCCCACAGCCAGGGCAGGAAGAAGGAGAGACAGGGTGAGGGAGAGGGGGGCTTGACTGGCGCAACAATAGATGGAAACTTCCAGGGTGACCCTCAAGGGGCCGGGGTCAACTAAAGCCGAAGACAAGCCCATCTGTGTGTCGGGCGGCAGGGGAGGAAGGAGGCAGAACTCTGGAGCCACGAAATTACCTCCTAAGTCTGAAATCTGTGTGGCCGGGCTAGGTTTTTTTTCCTGGGGTGGTGATGTTGCTTTTCAAACTAGAAGCTGCTGGTGCTTATGTGAGTGAGCGAAAGGCAGGCATTCATCCAGTAAACGCGCCCGGCTCCTCCCTCGGTAGCTTTGTGATCTTCGGCAAGTTACTCAACCTCTCTGAGTCTCTCCAAAATAAACGCCTAATTTTCATACTCCTTTTTTAAAGTTTTTTTGTAAATCAGCTTTATTAAGCTGTAATTTACATATGATACAATGCACCCATTTTAAGCATACACTTCGATGAGCTTTGAAATGTATACACCTATGCAGCCACGGTCAAGAAAATACACATTTTTATTATCCCAAAAAATTCTCTCATGCCCCTTCCCGGTCCTTCTGCTGTTTTTAATATAAAAATAATAGGTTCTCCAACCCCCAAGACAACAAAACTTGGCATCAAACAAGCGTTCCAGGAAGGTGTGCAGGGTACACTCGTGACTTCGCCTGTCTGCTCCCCACCCCCACGCTCACCCAGGACACTGTCACATAGACCCAGGGACATGCGTGATCCTTGTTAGGAAAATAAGAAGCACAGGGTGTGAGGCGGCTCGCCCCACGCCGACTGCCCGTGGGAAGCTATTAGACAGCCAGTCTCTCCCTGCCGTGACACCTCCAGCTGGCCCTGGGCTCCCTGGGCCACTCGCCACGTGTCTTTCTACTCTGACACCTTCGTGAGTCTGGGAGCTGCTCGAGGAAGGGCCCGTGTCTGTGTTGTTCACTGTTGCAGCCTCAGTTTCCCGCGGGGGCCTGGCACATGGGTGCTCAATAACCAGGAGTGGGATGAACGAATGAGAAGGGGGCTGCCAGCCAGAAGACGTCCCAATGGGGCGTGAGCAACACCAAACACCTGGGCAGTGCCCCGCCACCTCTCCTTCGAGTCCTGCTTCCCCAAATGTCCTACCCGGCTACTGTCACTGAATATTCTTGAAATTAGTTCAACTAGTTTCAGTCTCTCTACATTTGCCTCGCCTTAAGCAGTCAGATGCATGGCACCATGGTTAGATATGTCATAACATATATATACACGTATATTATATACATATATATACGGAACTTTTCATTGTAACATGATTTCAGACTCTACAGAAAAGTTGCAGAGAACGTCCGCACACCCCTTTACCCAGACCTCCCAGTTGTATACATTTTGCCTCATTTGCTTTATCATTCTCTGTCTATATATACATATTTACATATGCATAGTTACATATTTTTCATCTTTTTCTTTCTTTTTTTTTTTTTTTTGAGACAGGGTCTTGCTCTGTTGCCAGGGCTAGAGTACAGGGCATAATCAAAGCTCACAGCAACCTCAAACTCCTGGGCTCAGGCGATCCTCCTGCCTCAGCCTCCCGGGTAACTGGGACTATAGGCACACACCACCACACCCTCCTAGTTTTTCCTATTTTTTTGTAGAGACCAGGTCTCACTTGTGCTCAGGCTGGTCTTTAATTCCTGGCCTCTAGCGATCCTCCCACTTCAGCCTCCGAAAGTGCTGGGATTACAGGCGTGAGCCACTGCGCCCGGTCTTATTTTTCTAATACACATCAAAATAATCACTGCACTAGATTGCATCACTATTCAAAAACACTAGTTGCCCCTCCTTACTGGCTGCTTCCTTGTAAAGGATTATACTTCTCACATCACGCGCCGCCACCAGGTTTGGTGGCGTGACTTGCTTTGGCCAAGGAAACGTGAGCAGAACTGTCATGTGCCACTTCGGAATGGGAGCTTTGAGAGCCGTCATGTGGTTCTGCCGTTGTTCCTTCTGCTGCCACGTAAGCAGCATGTTCTAGGCAGGTGCAGTCCCTTCAGCTTGGTTCTCAGGGTGATGACACTGGGCAGACTCAAAGCAAACCCGTGACGGGCACGTAGCACAAGCAGAAGATAAACCCTTATTGTTGAAAGCCACTGGGACTTGAGAGAAGCTCATTTGTTACCACAGCATAACTTTATTTAAGCTGACAGATACAAATGCATCACTGCAGAAGTGAAAAATGTTTATACACCACCTACAAACACACAGCGAGTTTGAGAAGCAGGGCATCAGCCATGGTGACCCCAGGAGGGATGATTGAGTATCCCCATTTAAGAGAGCAGGAAACTGAGGCTCATAATGGTTAAGTAGTTTGCCCAAGGCCTCTGCGCTGGGGAAGATGGCAGAGACGATTCAGGACCCTGCTCTCTGGGGGCTCGGTCTAGCAGAAAGGCAATGGAATTTGCCTTTGGCAAAATAGCTGTGTCAGAGATGTCTCTCCTGGACAATCTTTTCCTCTCCCAGAGTCCCCTTCTCCCCTTCGTGCCCCAGGACCACCAGGAGTCCTTCCTGGCTCCATTCCTGAAGGTTCTCGCAGCTGAGTGCCAGCGGACTCCTGTTAAGGAGTTAGCTGCTAACTAAAGGTGTTAAGTGCTAATGAAAGTGCCAGCACTAAGGCATTAGCTAATAAGGATTAACACCTCTCAGAGTGCTGGCATATTAATAAGGGACCTCGGGAAGACCAAAACGATTCCAAGAGCCACAGGAACAGAGCTCAAAAGGTGGCAGAATAATTTGGTCCTGCAATTCTTTCTGCCCCTATCGTGAGCGGGGCCCTGAGCTAAGACATGCAGCTGATGTGTTGCGTATACGTAGGGCTTTGCAGCGTGCACGGCGCTCAGCAGTTTACAAAGCACTTAACAGTTTACAAAGCACTTCCTCGTCTGTCATCCCCCTTGCTCTTCACAACTGTCCCCAGTTTGCCAACGAGAAAGCTGAGGCTCAGAGAGGAGGAGCGAAGTACTCAAGGTCACGTGCTAGTGCCTGGGGTGGGGGGGAAGGCTGGGCTTGCTCCCAGGGCTTGTCTGACTCCCAGCCCAGTGCTCCTCCCATGGCCCTCAGCCCCCAACACAAGGGGAGAAGTGACCACTGGGGGCCAGAGCATCTTGGTTCATATCTTCCCCCCTCTTGGGCCTCTGATCGACTCTGCCTCCAAGGAGTCAGGGCCCAGACCACGCTGGTTCCTGGAACACCCATGCCTATTGGGCCACCTTTCCTGGCTAAGCTATTCACCTTTTGAGACTCAATTCAGGTATCACCTCTTCCCCGAAGCCTTCCCCGGTGGTTACAGGCTGCCGCAATACATGGGCCATGTCCTGATCCTGTGCATTGCATTAGCATGATCTCTTTACAAGTCAGAGATCTGCGTCCCCAGTGCCGAGGGTGCAGTTCCGAATGGAGGGAGCTGCCATAAATGCTCGTTCAGTGAATGAGTGAATTAACGACTCCCATAGTGCGCAGAGAGACCCATCGAAGTGAACTCCATTGCAAGACAAGATTTACATAAAATGTGGTCATTCTAAAGTGAAACAAGACATGAGCTATTCTCATTTTCTAACAGTTCTATGAATATTTCACTATCTACCAAAAGTAGTTGATATTTGCATCTTTCTGTGTCTCTATGAGTGTGTGTACAGACTGTATCCGCCAACCTGGCATTTTAAGGCATCTTCTGTGGGCCAACGAATGCTGCAGGTACTGCAGGGGGGTGGGGGAGAGGGAGAGTTCATGGCCAAGTATGTTTGGAAAGCCCTGGGTTAGAGGTGTCTGCTGCGGCACTTCTCAGAGCCTCTAAAGGTAGCATTTATTGAGCATTTACTATGTGCCAGGCACTGTGCTAAGCACTTTACGTCCATTAGCTCACTGGGTTCTGTTCCACTGGAATGTAGGCTTCCTAAAGACAGGCACCGTGTCTGTCTTGTTCACCTGCGTATCCTCCGAGCCTGACACACTGTGTATACTCAATTGATGAATAAATTGATGAATGGATAAATGTGAAGTACATATTGTTACTATTCCCATTTGGTAGTTGAGAGGCCTAGTCTGACTGCAGAGTCTGGGCTTTTAACCGCTATGCTGCTTGTCTTCGATGCGGTAACACGCCCGGCGGGTCTGCAGGAGGGAGTTCATGCATGTAGCATTTCCAAACTGATTTGCCTAAGAACCTTTCTTCCAAGAAGTACCTTGCAGGAAGTATCTAGAGGAACGTTCTCTGTGCAATGATGTTCTGGGCTCCGCATGCTGCAAGAGCAGGCCGTGCTTTCTGATTAGTCTCCCCAGACGCTAGCACGTGGAGACTGCGGGGCAGGAAAGAGGGGGAAGCCAGGGTATTTTTTCTGCTCTCTCCATTTAGAGCCCCAACCACAGTAGCCGCATCTCCTCCGTGGTTCCCGGTCCTGCAGATGGTTCCTGCCTCTGTGCTTCCAGCTCCTTCTAGGCAGCCCCAGCTCCTGGGCTCTTGTCACATCACTTTCTCCCTTTGTCCCTCAGGTCTTGGGGTTCTTTCCCCTGCCGCCTCCAGTTCACGCGCTGCAGCGCTCACTAGTCTGTGGACGGTGCCCTGGGAAGGCCGTGTGGGCGGACACAGTCTGTAGTGTCTTCCTGCTGCTGACCAACTCTCAGTGGCCCCTTTCGACTCGTCCAAACCACTGTGACTGTTCCCCTCCACTGATGCTCTCCGGTGCGCTGCCTGGTGCAGCCCTGACTGATACAATCTCCTAAAACATAACAGTCACAGCAACTGTTTAATAATCACTTACTAAGCGCCATGAATGTATTAGCTCATTTAATCCTTCCAACGATCCATGAGAGGTACTGTGATTGCTATCACCATCTTATTGATGAGTAAACTGAGTCGGAAGGAGGCGAAGTAACCAGTCCCAGGTCATACCATTAATGAATGGGAAGCTGGGAAGTGACACACGGGGTCCAGAGCACCACCCCAGCCCCGATAACAGTAACGACAATCCCTGGGAGTCAGGAAGACTGAGAAGAGCCCTCTGTGCCTTTAAACTCCTGGAGTTCTCAAGGCCTTTTTCCTTGTCCTGTAGTGAGCTTCTCAGCTCTGGAGGTGCTCAAGCAGGTCATCCAGTGGGACACCCAGCTGGGGTATTTAAGGCTCCCCAAACTTTTCCTCCTCCCAGTCCCCCAAAACACGTAGCCACTTACAGTGTCATCAAGACAAGGTCTTTCCAGATCCTAATCAAATACCATCTCCCCTGTGAAGCTGCCCCAGAAGCCCCGGCAGGAAGGAGAATTCTCTTTCTGTCACTGCACAGCGTTTCATCTCTGCTGAGCACAACCAAACTCGTGTTGGCTGGTTCATGTTGGCGCCTTCTCTGGACTGCTGGACTGGAAGCTCAGGGAAGGTAGAAACGGGAACCAAGGAGCATACCCCTTTTCGTAGCCCAACCCAGTACTTTGTATGCAACAGATGTTTAATAAGTGTTGGGTGAATGGATAGATAGACAGATGGATGGATAAGAAAATAAAAGGAAGGGAGGAAGGGAGAGAGGGTGGGAGGGAGGAAGGGAGGAAGGCTATTAATAGATTTTGGTGGGAAGGAGGAAGGATATTAATAGATTTTGGTGGGAGGGAGGAGGGATGGACAGATATGGGTGGGTGGGTAGATGCGTGATGGGAGTGTGATCAACGAGTGGATGAAGAAATGGATAGACGGAAGAATGGATGGATGAGTGGATGGGTGGGGATGAGAGAATGTACGTAGATGGACAGACAGTAGGTTGACTGACGGACGTGAGGATGTGGTGGATGGATGGATGGACGGACGGACGGGGTGGATAGTTAGGCGACTGAGTGTACAGAGAAGGTGAGGTGCTGTGCAGTGGATGCTCGAGAATCTCTACGTGGGGACAACACCCTGGCTAGATGGTGGGCTTGATGCTCTATTTGCAGAACACTTTGCATAAGATTGAGAAACCAGCAGTTATCCACGTGAAAGAACGGGGAAGAGGGAATGGGGCTGTGGTGGTTAGAGCCCTGCTAAGCCACGCTGCTGCGCTCCCACTGCAGGATTCTGAAAGTCTGTGGCCCTAAGAAGATTCAAGAGTTTTAAGGTTCTGTGTCTCTATGACTTAGAATTTAAGACTCTGTGTCTTTAAGACTCTATATTTCTACCAGTATGAACAATAGACTATGTGTCGGGCATTGTTTCACCTACTTTACAAAGATTAGCTCCTTAGTCCCCACAGCCAGCCATGGTGTGGATATTACAATCCTTGTAATGAGGCACAGAGATGTTAAGTTGTTTGCTTTAGATAACACAGCTAGTGAGTGTCAGAACTGGGATTCGAACCCGCGCAGCTGGGCAGGATCCAGAGTCCATGTTTTTAACTATGGGACAATCCTACCCCAAGAATTGAGGATTCCACACATCTAAGTTTCGAAGATCAGTGCTCAGGGCCGGGGAAGCCTGCGGTTCGGTGGCTGTGAGCGTCTCCACACCCGTGCCTGGCTCCTGGGGAAGGCTGGCAGGAGTCTGCAGAGGCTGCGGGAGGGTGGCAGGGAGGGCCCGGCCGGTCCCGCGAGCACCAGGCCTGCTGATGTCAGGAGCCCGGCCGTCACTCTTCCTGTTAACCCTGGGGGAAAAACACACTCGTGGCAGATAACAGCCCGAGGGAGTGCCGGCCCTCCGCCCACTCTCGGGCCTGATGGATGGGCTACACGGGCCCCCCCGACCTGTCTGTGTACCGTTATCTGCTCAGCCAAGGGAGGCTGTTCATCACGCCGACAGCTTGGCGAGGCATACCTGCTAGGCCTGCATCCGCCGGAGCCGCCGGCGTCCCGGGAGGAAAGAAGGGAGGTTACAGGTGAGGGAGACGCAGAGAGAAGAGCCAAGAACCCAGAGGCAGCAGCACTCCTAGACCCAGGATTGGCCCAGAGGGTGGCACTGCATTCTGAGCCTGATGCCTGGTTTCTGTTCCTAGTGGTGCCACAGATGTGCTGTGTGACCGTGGGCTAGTCACTTAACCTCTCTGAACTATAAAATGAGATTCAACTTTGCCAGAAACCTGGGGGGTCACATTTTTCTTCTCCTCGTGCTCCATATCCAATCGCTAGGTTCTGTCAGTTCTGTCTCCCAGTCTGTCCTGATCCTGTCTTTTTCTCATCAACATCTCCTCTGCGACCACTCTGGTTCAGGCCACCCTCATCCCTACCTGGATGATGCTACAGCCTCCTCCCTGCGCTCCCTGCTTCCTTTCCTGCTGCCTACATGCCATTGTTCATATTTCACAGCTGAGAGAGGTTAAGTGACTAGCCCATGGTCACACAGCGCATTCATGATACCACCAGGAGCAGAAGTCAGGCATCATACCCAGAATTCAGTCCCACAGCAGCAGGAAGAGTCTTTATTACAAAACGAGATCATGTTGCTCACCTGCTTAAAACTCTCCGATGGCTTCCTGTCACACTTATAAATCCAAGCTCCTGGCCAGGGTCCTGCAAAATCAGGCCTCTCCCGCCCTGTCCATCAGAGCAGTTTGCCCACCTGCTCAACAAGTCCCAGCCACACTGCAAGCCCTTTCCCGCCTCTTGGCCTTTGCACATGCTGTTCCCTCTGATGGTAACGTTCTTCCCCAGTCCTTTGCGTGACTGTCCAGCTCCGTCTCACCCACAGATCTCAGCTCAGTTGTCACCTCATCAGAAAGGTCTTGCCAGCCTGAAATAATACCCCAGCCCCCAATCTCACTGTCACAGTGCCCGGTGTATTCCCTTCCCGGCACGATTACAACCCGAAGTTATGTTGTTTATTTATTTGTGCATGTATTTAATGTCTGACTCTCCCACTAGGACATAAGCTCCGACCATTGCGGGTTTTCATCTTCCTCTCCACTCTGTGTGTCCCTGAGCGCTTCCTCAGTACTAAGCCAGACGTTTTCTTCCACCCCAGGGCCTTTGCACCGGCTGTCCCTCTGCCTGGAATGCTCTTCTCTCCCCTCTCCCCTGATTTAACTCCTACTCACCCTACAGATCTAGGGCAGAAGGTATTTTCCAAAGGTAGTCACGAAAATATCTCTCAGCCTACATGTTCTTCTTAAAATAAGACCTTGACACTCCTCCCAGAGAGAGGGGGGCCTATGTCCCTTCCCCTTGTTTGGGGCGGGCTATGACTTGCTTGTAACCAACAGGATGCAGTGTCAGTGACACTGGGACACTTCCGAGGTGAGGTCAAGGACACCGGCTCTGGAGCCCTAAGCCACCACATAAGCAGCATCACTGTCCCAAGGGTGCCATGCTGTGAGGAGGCCAGAGCCAGCCTCTGCAGGAGGCCACAGGCAGATGCCCCAAGGTCACCTGCAGAGAGGGAAAGAGCTCCCTGCTGCTCCAGTCCCAGCCACCGTCTGACTGAAACCTCGTGAGAGACCCTGAGTCAGAGCCCACCAGAGCCCTTCCGAATCTTTGATCCACAGAAATCGTGAGCAATAACAAATTGTTGTAATTTTAAGCCACTAGGTTCATTTGTTATGAGCAATAGATAATCAGAACAAGATCTCGGCTCATGCGCCACCTCCTCAGGGAAGCCCTCTCTGAGTGGTAGCACTAGTCCCTGTAGTTTCATTTTATTTTTTTCTTTAAAGCAGATATCACAGTTGGTAATGACATAGTTACTTATGGGATGGCTGGTTTCCCTCTCTCTCTCAGAAGAGGAAGAGGGCTCATGGTCTTCTTCACCGCTGTGTGCTCAGCAGTGAGCTGTGCCTGGCACATAATAAGCGTTCAGTAAATACAGCTGAGTGAATAATTCCTCTAAATTATTACACCTGCCTTGTAAAGTGGGCTTTGTTATCCCTATTTTGCAGACAAAGAAACCGAGACTCAGAGATGTTCAGTCCTTGCCCAAGGCCACACAGCAGCCTGACTCTGACTTGAAAGGCAGAACCTGTCTCCTTGCAGGCAAAGGGATTGAGTACTGGCCTGGGATCTTGGCAGTGGGAGCGGAGAGGGACCACGTGTTCTTTATTTAACCTTTTGTTTTACCCCTGGAGGAAGAAAGGCCCAGAGAGGGAAAGGAACCTGCCTAAGTCACACAGCTCATCAATGTTCAAACTGGGACAAGACCCAGGCCCCACATTCCTGACGCAGAGCTCCTCCAGCTCTATCCTCACGCCTGCCTGGAGCACCTGCCACGCACAAAGCCCAAGGCTGGACTCCAGGAGGGACAGAGACAGGAAAATCAATTGTCCCTTCGGGGAGAGGAGAACCCATATTTCTGTGTACAAAGCAAAGGGAACAAGAAGAGCAATTATTTATGGAAATCAACTGTGTTCCAGACAGGCCTAGGAGAAATCTCTCATGACAAGCCTGTAAGATACGATCATCCCTGCCTCTCGCAAGAGGAAATCGAGTCTTGGAGAGGTTCGGGGACCTTGGCAAGGTCACCAGGCTTGTGATCGCCAGGTCAGGATTTGAATCCAAATCTGTCTATCACCAGGATGTGCTCTGGTATGCCAGGCTGCCTCGCTGGAGCTAAAGGAGACTCAAGGTCACATGAGAACAGGGAATTAAGGACGGCCGTGTGGAGAGGGGTGCATGGGAGCTGGGCCCCCCCAAAGCAGTGTGGTTTCTAAAGACGGAACTGGGGCGAGCGCTCCAGGCGGCGGCAGGGAGCCCGGGCAAAAGCCTGGAGATGGGACCAGGCGGGCAGGCCCGGTGCGTGCGAGCCGAGGCTTGGTGGGTGGACCGTGGTGGCCTCGGCAGCCAGGGCCAGGCGTGGACCCTGCTGTTCCTGCCCCTCGTGGCCTCTGCAGCCCCAGTCACCTTCTCAGGCACCTCCCGCCACCGCCGCCAGAGCAAGGGCTGGAAAATAAATGAGTCTGTTTATGAAGCCCATAATGTTGCCAGCAAAACAAGGCACTCAGCAGAGCAGCTCGGCGCCTCTAATGGGATATTATTTATGTCATTTTCCTCCCGGCGCTGGAGCCATTACCGCCCGGGATGGCGCTCCGTCACCCTCCACTCCCCCGGTGATGCTCCAATGTCACGCTGAAGGATGCGCGCGGCAGTTGCCATGGGTGGCGCCCAGCTGCCAGCCCCCGGGCCTGGGGTTGCAGGGGGGAGGCGATGCGGCATCCCCTGCTCCCCGCCAATCGGAGGTCGCTGGGCCTCCTCCTGCCAGTGGGATCTGGCTTTTCCCCAGTTGTTCTCGGTGCTGAGCATCCTCCCATGGCTCCCCGTCGTCCCGTAGCTAAAGCTCCATGTCGCAGTCAGTCAAGAAGGCCTCAGCTCTGGCCCCTGACCACCTGCCCGGCCTCCGCTCTGGCCACCTCGCATTAAGTTCCAGAATCACGCAGACCTGCTGCCCCAGACCAGGTTTACGCCTCTTCCCAGACTGGCTCTGCCCCACCTGCTCCCTCTTGCTCGGTGGAGAGCCCAGTCTCTGCCCTTACTTCCTCTTCCAGTCCAGCTGCCTCAGTTTCCCCCCACGAAGGACCAACTTTCAGCACAGCCTCCATCAAGCCTGTCAAGCTGTAGCACCTGACACCCGGGTCCGAGCCGATCTGCGGGAGGCTCTGGCTCTTTCCACCACTTTTGCACTGAGATAAAGCACCATGCTTAGGGCCAAGGATCTGGCTTCCCTAGTGGCTTCCTGGAGGGGCCACGAAACAGCACCCCTTGGAGCAAATTGGGAATTTCGACAGTCACAAGACAGGAAGGAGCTGCAGACAAACGGACTGCTCCAAAAAAAAAAAAAAAAATGGAGGTTCCATGTGGCTTGCGCATCTGCCACCCCAGGTGACGCAGCCCCCAGTCGCATTAGCTCAAAAAGACACATTCTGTGGCCAGCTCAGAAGCAGATCACTTTGTGTTCACTTTCTCTCCTTCTCGGCCTCACTTCCCTTCCCCTCATTCTTGCTGCCCGGGGTTGCACCTCCCTGAGAGGTGTGCACGCTCTCCTTGCTGAAGCATCTGAGGCAAGTTAATGAGCCTCTCTGACCCTCGGTTTCCTCAGCTGTAGGATGGAGATGATCGTAGTCCCTTTCCTCGCAGAGTTGTTGGAAGTGCTCAGCAAACGTCAGGAATGCTTGCATTGTCTCCACCCTGGCACAGCGTCTCCCGCATCAGACTCTGGTATGTACTGTTTTCACGGCCAGGAGCACTCGCAACAACCCTGTTCCTCGTTCATGCCCACCTGACATTCCTCCTTCTGGAGGACAGTCCCTGCTCCCTGGGATGGGTCACTGCCCCTCCACTGGACTCCCAGCATGCTGTTTGCTTCCTCCCTGATTTCACTGAACATCGTATGCATTTGCCTGCGTATCCACCTCTCTCTCTAAACTGAAAACTCCACAAGGGCAGGACTGTGTGTTTTGCTCACTGTTACAGCCCTGCCACAGTGCCTGGAATACAGTGTGTGATATACATTATAGTATGTGCTATGCATTTTTCTTAAGCAAATGAATGACCTTATTTAATTCTTGCTACAACTTTGTGTTGTAGGAATCATCTCCATCTCTTTCTTGCTTGCTTGCTTTCTCTCTGATGTGGTCTCATTCTATTGCCCAGGCTGGAATGCAGTGGCACCATCATAGCTCACTGTAGCCAACTCCCAGCCTCAAGCAATCCTCGCACCTCCACCTCCCAAAGTGCTGGGATTATGGGTGTAAGCCACCATGACTGGCCTTTCATTTTCTGATTCGTTAATTTCTACTCTTATCTTTTTCAATTCCTTCCTTCCATTTTCTTTTAATTTATTTTGTAACATTTCTAGTATCTTGAGTTGAAATTTTAATTAATTTATTTTAATCAATCTTGCTTTCTCGCAAGTGCATTGAAGGCTATAAATTTTCCTCTGAATACAATTTTGTCTGCATGCTATCATTTTGGATGTAACATACTTTAGTTGTCTTTCGGTTCTAAGTGGCTTGTATTTTACCTCATTTTACAAATAAGAAAACTGAGAGCCAAAGGGGAGAAGTGACTTGCCCAATGTCACAGAACAAGAAAGGGGCAGAGCTGGGATCTGAGATCTTGTGTACCCTTTACCCTGTTGCCCTGAATGGTAGATCTTGCAAAACTGTAGTGCGGTATCACAACCAGGATATCGACTGCTTTAGTCAATTTGGGCTGCAAAAGCAGAGTACAACAGACCGGGTGGCTTAAAAAACAAACATTTATTTCTCACAGTTCTAGAGGCTGGAAGTCTAGATTGGGGTGCCAGCATGGCTGGGTTCTAGTGAGAGCCTTCTTCTGGGTCACATGCCGATGACTTCTGTCGTATTCTCACATGATGGAAAGAGAGCTAACTAGCTCTCTGGTCTCCTTTTATAAAGTGCTAATCCTGTTCACCAGGGCTCCACTCTCAAGATCTAATCACCTCCCCGAGGCCCCACCTCCTTATATCGTCACACTGAGGTCAGGGTTTCAACATATGAATTTGGCAGGGCCAGCGGGGAGCGGAGGGGATACAAACATTCAGTCCATTGCCTGGACATGCAATCCACTGGTCTTATTCAGATTTTCCTAATTTTACTCACATTTGTGGGGGTGTGTGTGAGTATGTGGTTCTCACTTTTCTTGTCTGTCCCAGTGCTCTTTGCATTGTCAGATGGCACTTTCTAGTGTCTCAGAATCTCGAGCATCATTTCTGCCAAGCTATGGCTCTCACACTCTGTTCCTGGGAATGAGCCAAATTCTGCTAACTGTCCTTTCCTTTCCCCCGGACCTGAGCTCCAGCGGGGCTTCCCTGCAGGAACCCAGGCCCTCTGTAGTTGACGGTACTTGGAGCCCAGCCCTGTGCTTGTGGCCCTGGTAACTGGCACCCAGCATCTCCGAAACCCTCCTGGCCTACCTTTCCACCTCTTGTCATTCCTCTCCTGTAGACCACCCCTGGCCTGACCCCTCCCTTTGCAGATGGCTGGCTCATGTAGGGATGAAGCTGGGATTTTGCTCAGGGTGGCTTGTGGACACCTGAACCACCCACCAATCTCAGCAGCTCTCATGGGGCTGACGGTTGGACTTTAGCCTCCATTAAGAGACCTTCCGGATTTGCAGATGGGGAAACAGTAGTTGGAGCTTCCTTACTGTGCACCTACTATGTGCTGGGCACTTTCACACTCATGAATGTTTGAATTCTCATTATTTTCTAATAATACACAATTTATGAGTGGAAACAGAGGTTCAGAGAAGGAAAGTGACTTGCCTTGGACCACAAAACTAATGAAGTTAAGATGAAAACCCAGGTTGGTTCAACTTCACAGGCCATGAGGTTGCCACAATATGTAGTTTTAAGATAGAAGACAAGAGCATCTCTGGCCCTGGAACTAGGCTGTCTGGTTCCAGCACTTCAATCCTCCTCTGGGTCTCAGTGTTCCAATCTGTAAAATGGGCATAATACTACCTGAGCAAGGATTAGCCCCATGTAACAGCTGAGTAGAAAATGAGGGCTCAGAGAGGTAAAGTGGCTTTTCTGAAGGCCCTCAGGAAGGGGACAGCGAGGGCAGGTTTTGAACTCCACTGTGCCCAAACCAGCTGCTGAGCATTTTCCACCCCACCTTCCTGCCCGCTTGACCTTGCAAGGAGTCAGTGTGGTCAAGTCGGTAGCACAAAGAGGTTTAGGTCAGGACTAAGAGATGCTCTGGCTGGATCTGTGGCTGCTGGACAGGGCTTGGGTCCTCATGGAACTTTGTCCCCAAGCTCCACTCTAGGTTCCAGGGAAGGGCCTCGCAGTGAGACAGCAGGCACCTGTTGGCAGCCCAGAAGGCAGTCCTGTGCTTGGGGAAGTCAGAGGAAGACTGGCGAGGAAGCTTGCTGGGAAGAGGGCTCCAAAGACAAAAGGGAAAAGCCAGCTAGGCCGTGACCCAAGGACACTGGTCTAGCTCAGACCCTGATCCCAGCCAGAGACCTGACCCAGACCAGGCCTGTGTGCACAGCCTGCACCTGCCCTGTGTCCCCTCCCACTGACTGCAGTGTTGGGGGGGCCCAGCCACCAGCCACCCACAGAGGGAGAGCTGGGCCCCCAGATTCAGGCAGCCGTGGGCTTGCATCTCCGCTCCGCCCCTCTGGAGACGGCAGGCCCCCGAGTCCTGTTTTCTGCATCTGTCAAGTGGAGATAACGAGTCCCGGCCCACGGAGTCCATCGTAAAGATCGGAGAGGAGGAGTGTGAGGAATGCGCCACACAGTGGGTACCAAGGAGCGAGTCCCAGGCGGATCCTGGTGGCACCTTCCACCTGTCCACGCACACGCCTGGGGGGAGCTAGTTCGGAGAATCAAATCACAGAAGATGGCCCTCCCCTCTGGAAACCCGCCTGCTTGGGAGGTGGCGATCCTGAAGCAGAAACACTTTGGGCTTGGACTCAATAGTCCTGGGTTCAAATCCTATGTGACCTTGGGAGAGTTGCTTAACTTCTCTGGACCTGTTTCCTCATCCCTGCAAAGGCTCCTCAAGTATAGAGCAGCACATAAGCCAACGGGGCTGGCGGTGCTGCCTGAACCTTGGCGTCCTGTCCCTGTGAGAGCGCTCTCCTGGCCGGGTGCTCCGGAGCAGAGGTGAAAACAGAGCAGACCTCCTGGGAACGCTCAGGAAAGGCTGGGAGGATGATGACGGAGCCCCCTCTGGTCACCAGGCTCCTTCTGGAGGCTTCAGGTAGAATTCCCACCGCTGCCCAGGAGAGGCGTTGCCCCTGTGAGCAGGGCTGGATGCAGAGAAGGGGCGCACGGGGCCTTCTCCTCTTGGCCTTCTCCGCGTCTCAGATAAAGGGGCCCACCCGGAAGGGTGAGTGACTTGCCCAAAGTCACGCCACGTGGGAGAGGAGCTGGGATTCCCACCTGCTGGGTGGATGGTCGGCAATGCGAGGGTCAGGGATATTTCAGCAGGGGTAGGGGACATGGGCCCCGAGTTTTCCTTCCCCTTCCCTTCCTGGAATCCTCCTGGGGGTCAGGGGTGGATGTCAGGATGGGCAACCAGGTGACCTATGCCCACCAGCAGGGAGTCTGGTCTGGGTGCCACTGCCAGCCCCCAGCTGCGCCCGACATCCTGTCTAAGCACCTCCCACCTGGAACATCGCCTCCTTTGAGCAAACCTTCCTGCCCCCCGTGGCCCCCTCCAAGCCGCCTCAGGCAGACACGTTAAATCGCAGAGTCGGCCATGCCCTGCCCCTGCTCAAACCCCTTCCGTGGCTCCGCCACCCCCGGGACAGGGTCCGACAGCCTCCCTTCAGCACGCGGTTTCTTCCTCCTTGGAGCCCTGGCTTCCGGGCTGAGTGGTGCGCAGTGGCGATCGCAGGCGGGCGGCCATCCCCGTGAGCGCCACCAGGATGCGGGGCTGTGCCGAAGCGCATTCCGATGCCCGCTCTCCCTGGCTTCGTGCACCCCTTCGGCCACCTCTGCTCGACAGGCTGAGCTGCAGGGCCGCAGAGGCGCAGGCAGCTCTGCCAAGGCCACACAGCAAGGAAGCCCGGACATCCCGACTCTGCTCAGCAATCGTGGCTCCTCTGTCGTGCCGCTCTGCTGTGGCGCCCCACTTAGGTGGGGGGCTGTGTGGCTTGCTTAGATTCCATCAACATTTGACCCAGGGCCCAGACCTGGGGGGTTCACTCATTAGCATCAACGTGCTTCGAATGAAGCCTGAGGCGACAAAGGGTGGCTGGGTGGGCAGACACGTGCCGCACTTTCCACAGCACCTGCTAGGTCCGGGCACTGTCCTAGGTGCTGGAGACGGAGCTGGAGACAAAGCAGACACAAATCTCAGCCCTCCAGGAGCCTCTGGCCAGGGGACACAGTCTGCTGGGGAGAAACAGACAACAAAACAATAGGTAAATAAAGTATCCAGGATGTCAGACAGTGAGAGGGGCTATGGGGGCAATGGAGTGGGGAGGGGGACGAGGGCGGGACGTGAGCCTCAGGTGGGCGCAGGTCCACAGCGGAGGTGGAAGATCGCTCCTCTGGGCTCCACTGGGAGGAGCTGGTGCGAGAGGAGGCAGCTCCCGTCCTGGGGCGGAGGGCCTGGAGCTGAGTCGCAGCGCTGGGGGGGGCGGGGGGGGGCAGGGTGAGGTCCACTCACTCCTCCCCCACTCGCCCTTGCACTCGCTCTTCTCACCCCCTGCCCGGCATCTAACAGGCTCAGAACAAACGGCCCAGGGGGGGAGCGTCCGACCTCCCCTGCCTGGGCACTAAAAGTAGCAGCGTGACCGAAACGGCCGGTGAGCGCAGGCTGGAATTACTGCTTCCTCCTTGGCCTTGTTTACGGTCCTCATTGTCTTCACTGCTGCCCACCAGCCCACAGCAGGGGTGGGGGGAGTGGGGAGGGAGAGAGGGGCCGCTCTCCGCCTGTCTGATGCATGGTGACCTTGGGGACGGCATCCCCAAGAGCTCCCAGAGGGTGGTGGACTTTGGGACCTGGGTCATTGCTTTTCATCCGGCAGCCCCAGTGCTAAGACCACCTCCTCTAGGAAGCCTCAAACCTCTCAGATTTACTCAAGGGGAGGTGGGTAGGAGAGGGGACTAACCTTTATTGAGACCCCCGTACCAGGCATTTCATGCACCTAGTTTCTTTCAGTGCTCACAATCATCCTATGGCTCTGTTTTAGAAATGAGGAAACTGAGGCTCAGAGAGATTAATTAGTGAGCCCAAGGTCACACAGTAATTAAAAGGCAGATCACAATCTGAGTTCAGGTCAATGTGACTCAAAGGTCTTCACTTTTTTGTCTAGACCTGTGGCCTCTAAGGTCACTTTGTATCTGTCTTACGTCTCCCAGCAAAGTCCAGGGCAAATCCTTAGTGGGCTGCAGGCAGGGCAGAGCAGTGGTTAGCAGACCGGACAATCCTTGAGTTACAGTCCTGGCTGAGCCATATCATAACTCTGAGAGCTCAGCAAGTCTCTTGCCCTCTCTGGGCCTCAGTTTCCCCATCTGTAAAGTGCACATAATAATAAGCTCCTTCTTAATCTGTTGTTAAGTGTTAAGTGTAGATGCCCTCTTGCCAATCAAACTGTCTTTGGAGAAGGCGCTGTTTGGAGATAGTGTAGTTACAGCAGGATCAAAATCCAGGAGAGGGTTAAGGAGAAAGGTGTTTTTATTGTTCCAGCAGCAGCAGCAGCAGCAGTGTCTTTGCAGCAAACTCACCTGTTTATAGTCCATTAGAAGCCATTATTGCTGTGTCTGGGGCAGACGCACACCCCTGACCTTGACGCGTGTCTGACAGCTGCAGGCAGCAATCTAGGGAGCAGGAGTCATTTTGGCAGCGTTTAAAGGGTCACAAGGGGCTGAAGGCCTCTTCCAGTGCCCTTCCCCCTCCCAACTCCTGGGCCACACCTTCCGCCAGCCAGAAGACCAAGGAAAGGGCCCAGCCTGAGTTCCAGGTGCTCAGGCATCCCCCAGACCTCCTGGGGGGGTCCCCAGATCACCACTGTGAGTTTGCAACCTTCGTAGGTTAACAGTGATGAGGAAAAAACACCAGACAGCTAGGGCTGCAGGGACATCAGAGGAGTTGGATCCAACCCTGTCCTTACATTCAGGGAAAGGAAAGAACATGCTCAAGGTCAGAAGAAGAGAGCCCGAATAAGAATGGAGCTCCTAGGACTCCTAGCCTGGGCTTTGAGATGCTGATGGCGGGAGTTTCAGGCAGGGACCAGCGGTTGTTGGCGGTAGGGCTAGGCAGAGAGAGACAGAGCAGGGTGGGCATTTAGATCATGTTGCTCAGGCAGCTGCCACCTCTGGCTTCAAAAAAGGCAGACACTGGACATGGCTGGCTCCAAGCCAAGCTTCTTCCCACCAGCCTCCAAGCCTGGGAGAGA
>CAUYSK010128985.1:0-52413 GCA_963575035.1 Avahi laniger
CCAACATCATACTGAATGGGGAAAAACTGAAAGCATTCCCACTTAGAACTGGAACCAGACAAGGTTGCCCACTATCTCCACTTCTATTCAACATAGTGCTGGAAGTCCTGGCCACAGCAATCAGGCAAGACAGTGGAATTACTGGCATTCGAATGGGAACAGAAGAGATCAAACTCTCACTATTCATGTATTTTTAAATAAACTTTTTATTTCAGAGCAGATTTATAGTTACAAAAAACTGCAAAGTTAGTACAGAGAATTCCTATATACTCTACAGCCAGTTTCACCTTTATTAACATTTTATATTAATGTGGTTCTTTTGTTACAATTAATAAGAAGTGCTGATAAATTGTTACTAAGTAAACATTATACTTTATTCAGACTTACTTGCTTTTTACCTAATGTCCCATTTCTTTTTTTTTTTTTTTACTTTTGTATTTGTAATTGTTATGGATACATGATAGCTGTGTATATTCCTACTAATGTCCTGTGTCCTGTGTCTGCTCCAGGACCTCACTCAGTGCACCATAGCACTTTCAGTCATTGTATTTCCCCAGGTTTCTCTTAATTGTGGTAGTTTCTCAGACTTTCCTTGTTTTTGATGACCTTGACAGTTTTGAGCACTACTGGTCAGGTAGCTGTAAAATGTCTCTCAGCAAAGGTTTAGCTGATGATTTTCTCAGGAACAGACTCAGGTTATGCAAATGCAGATGAGTGGAGCCACAGAATAGGTGTGTTCTAGTATAGAGTGATCAGGGAGGGTTTCCTGAAAGCGTATTCAAGTATTATCTTTATGTCGATCCAAAGTAATCCAGGTGAAACCTAGAAATGGAAGAGGTTGGGGTAGAGATGTTGTTCAGGGAGAGAAACTTCCTGTGTGCTCACAAAGCACAGTTCTTTACCAGATATGGAAAAGGAGCATGGAATTAAATGTGTCAGTGGCATGAGGTAAAGCTGAAAAGGTGGGCGGGAATCTGGTCATGAAAGGTGCCCTAAGATGTAGCACCTGAAGGCTTGGGTGAAGAAAGAAAAGGTGACATGGAGCAGGGTTCTTAGTACCAGCATCGAATGGAAGGTACAAAAAGAAGACATTGCAAAAATGGTACTGAGAGCTGCCAAGGAAATAGGAGGGCCGGTGATCAGGAGAGTGTGGTGTCCAGAAATCCAGGGAACAGACAATGTGAGAAGCATGAGGTGACCACCAAAGGTAAATTATGTTGAGAGGTCAAATTAGATAAGTCATGAAAAATGTCCCCTGCTTTTATTTTCAAAGGAAGTTTTTAGTCACCTTGGTGAAATAAGTTTTGGTGAGTTTTTGTTGGCTCAATCCAGATTACACTGGATTAACACATTGACTGTCACACTAGGAAAATAATTTCCCTGGGGCCATGATATTTTATTAAAACAAAACAACCCTTTCTAATTTGTTCTTTTTTATTGTTTTCTGTGCTTGAGTTTTATGCAATGTGATCCATGTTTTTAGAAGTAAATTGTTAATATTAATTGTAACAATAAATACATCGACAAGTAAGATTTTTCCCAAACCAAATGCGGGGTTTTGCTTCATGTGGCCCCAGTCTCAAAACTAGCCTGAGTTAAATACAAATCACATTGCAGTTAATGTGTTAAGCAGCGAGTGAAAATGGATATATTATTGGTGATTTCTGCACATGCAATAAAGAGGGACCGTGCTGAAATGGATGAGTCGGTTACATTGAAACTGCCTGTACTTTATAGAAGTTGTCATGGATAAGATGCATCACAAGTGGGAAAAAAAGCCATTTTAGAATTAGTCTAAATTTGTCCATAGGGACAGTCTGGGAAAATAACTGACAACCACAGAGTCTCTGTGGAGTGAACCATAGAACATCAGAAGAGCTGAAAGCCAGCCATAGAGAATGTGCATTGCCCATCACAAGGCCCCTGTCACCATCATGTTACGCCTGTGTCCTTTGCTTTCTCCTGACGTATTGTCTGGAATGTAGATGTGGCCATATTGGACCATGAGGACAAGGGCCACATCCTGCCTCTCTGAGGCCTCAAAGAGCTGGATGTCAGAGGAGCCCTGAATCACTGACCTCCACATATCATTTATGTGACAAATAAAATTCAATCTTGCTTAAGGTATTGTTATTTGGGAGTCGGGGGGTCAGTTATCACTCTACTAGTAAACCTGTCTTGTCTAAATAATTAACTTCGAGCCTGAAGGTAAGTTTGTATATTTGGTGACAGAAAGTTGGATGAGCTCTTCCTCTGAAAGTCTCTATTTCATATTTAGAATGGCAATAGAGGGTATTGCATATCACAAAAAGGGAGTTTTTAAGGTTGAAAGGTTTGAGGAAACTGGCAAAGTTTGAAGTGGTAACTGCAGAGAATGTAGAGTGAACTGACTCAGAAGATAATAGATTTATAATTATTAATATGAAAATAATAGCCTTATAATCATCATTGAGGGCCCGTTTGTGGCTGTTAAGAATGAATGTTTAATGATATCAGTTTAATGGTAATAGTTTTGAATTTCTTGTTATTTAACTTTTCATTAAAAGAAACTTCAGAAAACATAAATATTCAGAGCAATAAACTGTCACCCAGAGAACACCCATGGAACCAGTTTCCAAGTCAAGAAACAGAATATGGCCAGCCCTTTTGAGCCTCTTCCCACACAGCATTCCTTTCCGTGTTCCAGTGTTGATGTCTAACGCCATGGTGTAGCTCCACCTGTTCTTAAAACTGTACTGAATGGTACCATAGAGTACATATTTGTCTGTCTGAACTTCTCATACTCAATATGCTTATGAAATTTATCAATTTTGTTGTCTACAGCTATATTTGTTAATTTTCTTTGATGTTTGATATTTCATTGTATGGGTATGCCACAATTTATTTACTTATTCTACTGTAACTGGACATCAGGTTTATTTCCAGTTATGAGCTATTAAAGGTAATTATTGTGATATTCTTGCACAGGTTTCTTAGTGTACATATACACAAATTCCTATTGCATGTATACCTGAGAGTGGAATTAGAGTTCATAGTGTAAGTGCATCTCACACTTAGCAGATATACTAAACTGTGTTCCAAAGTGCTAGTACTAATTTGGTAGTATTCCCACCAAATTGCATGAACTTTCCTATATTGCTTCAGATCCAAGCCAACGCTTGAAAATAACGATCTTTTAAATTTGGCTGTTCTAACGGGAGTG
Source organism: Avahi laniger (assembly GCA_963575035.1). Taxonomy (NCBI): domain Eukaryota; kingdom Metazoa; phylum Chordata; class Mammalia; order Primates; family Indriidae; genus Avahi; species Avahi laniger. The sequence goes on from CAUYSK010128985.1 coordinate 3,203, forward strand.
TACTGATAGCTCACTGTGCTTTTCATTTACATTTAAGTTGCTAGTTGCTAGTAAAGAGATTAAACATCTCTTCATGTATTTATTCACCTTTTAGATATTCTCTTTTGTATAGCGAATGTAACATCTGTATCTGGTTTTTAAAAATAGTATGTCTTTACTTGTTGATGTATAGAAATTTTTTATATATTCCGCATATGAACTTTTTGTGGTTATATGCGTCCCAATTCTCTGTCCCACTCTGTGTCATTCATTCTTTCTCAATTAATGGTGTGTTTTGGTGAACAGAACTTCTTACTTTTAATAGAGTCCAATTTATCAGTCTTTTGCTTTGTGGGTAGTGTTTTTCGTACCCTGTTTAAGAAACTATTTCCCTATACCAAAATCAAGAGTATTTTCTCCTGCATTGTCCTCTAGAAACTTTAATGTTTTGGTGTCCTCATTTAGATCATGATCAACCTGGATTTTACTTTCTGAATGGGGTAAGTGAGGGATAATATTTTCCTCTGTTTCCATGCAGACATCCAACTGACCAACTATCATTTATAGAAAAGTTCTTTCTTTGACCACTTACTTCGCATCTCACTTTTGTCACATATAAAAGTCCATGTATATGTTGAAGATTTCTAAATTCTCTATTTTAATATTGTTTGTCCATTTGTCTAAACTCACACTAACAGGACAATGTCTTAGCAATTCTTTATATTATCTTGATATCTAGTAGACCTGTCTTCACAGCAGCTGTACTCTGAATGTCTGCCTCCCCTGCCCCAGAATCCATGTGTTGCAATCTAATCCCCAATGTAAGGGTATTTGGAGGCGGGGCATTTGGGAGATGATTATGCTGTGAAGGTAAACACCCGAGGAATGCGATTAGTGTCCTTATAAAAGAGATCCCAGAGAGCTCCCACACCATGCAAAGACAGGCTGAGAAGACAGTCATCTGTGAACCAAGAAGTGCACCCTCAACAGACACTGAATCTGCCAGCATCTTCATCTTGGATTTCCCAGCCTCCAGAAGTGTGGGATGTAAATGTCTGATGTTGATAAGCCACAGCCTTATGGTATTCTGTTATAGCAACTCAAACAAATTAAGACAATAGCTCTTCTTCTTTTTAAAAGAACTCTGTTATTCTTTATTCTCAAAAATTTCTAAAATAAATTTAGAATTGCTTGTCAATCACCACAAATAACCTCTTCAGATTTTGATTGGGCTGCATAAATACATATACTCATTTGTCTTCTAGTCAATGAAGATGGGAATACCTTCATTTTATTTAGATATTCTTTTATTTTTCCCAACATGTTAATAGTTTTCTATATAGAGATCCTTTATCTTTTTCTTTAGATTTATTCATGAATATTTGATAATTTTATTCTTATAAATCATATCTTTTTAAACAATTTTAATAGTCAACCTTTGTTGCTAGAATATGGTACAATTGATTTGAAATATTGACCTCAAGTCCAACAATTTTTCAAAATTTTTTATACGTTCTCACAAGTTAGCTTTAGATTTTGTCTTTTCTGCTTATATAATCATATGAGCTGCAAATATTGATGGTTTTATTTCAACCTTTTGATTTTTATATATTTTATTTATTTTTCTTGATTTAATGCATTAGCTAGTATCTCCATCACGGTGTTGAATGATAGTGAAAGTTGTAAGTGTCTTTGTCCAGTCCCAAACTCAGTGACATACATCCACATTTTGCAGATAAATGTGATATTTGATTTTGGTATTTAATAGATGTCTTTTATAATATTAAAGAAGTTCTCTTACATCCTTTGTGTGCTAAGAAATTTTTTATAATAATCATAAGTGGATATTTAATTCTTTTTACAGTTTTATTAATTTTTCAAAGTGGTTCAGGAAATGAGAATCAAGGTTTAATATGTTAGCATTAGAAGTTAAAAATGACTCTAAGAGCTTGCTTGGCTCAGTGGCTATAGCTTGGGTTTAAAGATGGCCTGCATTCAAGGAAGTCACAATGATGAACTTCCACAGTGTAATGTGGAGGAAGATATCCAAAGACTCAAGAAGACAGGAATGTTGTGTATATTTATTATGTGATGTACTCAGATGATACCCCATTTTCTGAGACATTAACAGGCAGTATATCTGATCAATGGAAACATAACTTAGGTCATTATAAAAAAAGCAACCTCTCACCATGTTCCCAGAAACAGCTTAGATCACACGCAGGACCTCCGTACTTACTGCACTCACACCAAAGCCTTCCCCACCGGAACTGAGCTAGAACACGGCTGTATCAAATGCAGAACACTGGACTGCTTTGGCCCCTTCTCACGCACGTTTCGTGAATACAGTCTCGAGGGCCCCATGTATTTATGATTCAATCATCTTGTTTTAAACTAATTCCAGTTTGTCTCTCAAATATGAGATCTTTGTTCCTCTGATACCAACAGCTTAGAATTCGCCACCGAAAAAGCCTTTGATTGGAAGAGTGTCTGGGTCCCCTTGAAAAAGTTTCCTGACACACCAATGCCTAGGAATTTGAAATATCATCATAATTCACCAGATTGGACACTTATGGATATTAGGTCGTAACTGGAGTTTTGGTCTGTGGACCAACCCTGTGGTTACTTCCCTTGTTTCTGAATAAATGTTAGGATATATATACTCAGAAACTTGTGCAATCCTTATATTGGTTCTTTGACATAAGGAATGAAGCCAAGACTGGTTGAAGTGGTAGCATGCCGTCTCTAAGTTTGAGAAGGAAGGAAATGAAGAAAGGGGTAAAGCGATACCCCTTGTGGAAATGTCAATAGAAAAGCTGGAATGGAGTTTGTGAAATAGTTGACCAACTAATGTCTTAAAACTAATTTAGTAAAAGAATGGGAAGGATAAAATATTTCAGTAAGATTTGGAGTGTCTAAATTTGTTATTTCTAAGGTGCAATAGCTCTAGGAAAAGCCCATGATAAGCTAATGGAAGTGTGTGGCCGAAGTGGAATGAAAAATAAGTTTATTTTATATAAAACCACAAGTCTGAAATGTCAAAATTTTTGAGGGCAGGTCATAGGTTGGAGATGAAGAGATAAAATACCAAATCCTTAATAAGTTAAGGAGAGACTGTAAATACCTAAGAAGAGAGACATGTTCTAAGTTGATTGAATGACATGAGTTTCAAATGGACATAATGAAGTTCAAGGTGGAGCAACCAGGTTGGGAAACTCTGATCTTTAGTTACTTGAAGCATGAACGCAAGAATGATCTCCACTAGTGAAGGAAGTTCCTGGGGATGTGGTGTCATCTGGAGAGACGTAGGTTTCCATTAAGGATGCTGTGTGTGTGTGTGTGTGTGTGTGTGTGAGAGAGAGAGAGAGAGAGAGAGAGAGAGAGAGAGAGAGAGACAGAGAACACCGGGTGAAGAGGAGAAGATGTAGAGAAGTTTGTTAATCTTAGAAGAGAGGACTCTAAGGCGCAGTGGAGGACGGGATGGGGACTGCCTGGGACCGCGCGGAGCGGGGCTGCGGAAGGCTGGCCACAGCTTTCATGAGGAACCAGTGTGTCGGGCGCATGTCCGGTAAAGCCATCTGGCTGAGAGACAGCACGAGAATCCGTGCCGGCTGCTGTTTCCCTTTAATCCTGCTTTCACTCCCTTCTTCCCTGGTCCACCACAGCCCGAGCATCACTGCGGCAGCGCACCCCGCCCGCGCACTCACACGCACACCCTCTACTCTCGGCAGGGAGCAGCAAACGCAACTTTCACAATTAGTAACCGAGCCCTCCAAACATAGAACAAATCCCAGGAAATTCTAAAGACCTCTTTTATCTTTTTCTTTTCTCCTTCTTAAATTGCAATGCAGTTTTCCAACATACAGTTTCCTGTGCTCACGTTTCCTTAAATCTAAAGCGTCTTTGCTCGCCCTTAGCAAGTACTGAGACCAACTGCTGAGTCGGCCCCAATCAGGGCCTGCAGATCTCTCCAAAGACAATGTGAGTGGGCTCCGACTCTCTGAATTTAGAATACTCTGACTTGGGATCAAAATTTTCTTTTACCCAACCTCGAATAACCTCACAACTAAATTCTGACCATTTAAATGAATCTTAAATGATCCTTTGTCTTGTACCCTGCTAGTGACCCAGCCATGATCCTTAATTTGATACTGGATCTAAGGGCTTCGCACTCCTCTTTAACTAGGGTGGTCTTATCATTTGTCAGCCAAAGAGGGCTGCTTTTGGAACCAAAAGTGTGTGCTACTAATAATTGTGGTGGGACAATTGACGTGAACCAGGGCCCTTCCACAGTGGGGTCACCACATTTTTAACCAATCCAGGATTTCCACGATGCTCCCTTAAGTCTTCAGATTCTAAGAGTTCAGGGAGTACCTCCAGTTCTGTAAAGACTGAGGTCCTTTCTCTAAGTCACTGAGCCTTTCCTGCTGCGGCCTGACTCCAGCGAAGTTTGTTACCATGCAGAATCACACAGCAGCTAGTTAATGGCATACCCGGCTTAGTTTACTCGGGGATGGGTGGAAACTCCATACACACTGGAATCACACCGAAGCCTTTCCCCAAAATCTCTGCTAGAACACGGCTAAATCAAATACGGAACTCACTCCGGACCGTGGCCGTGGCCCTCCTCACATGCACATCGCATAAACACAGTCGCAAGGCCCTGGTGTAATTTTTATTTAGTCTTCTTGTTCTGAACTAATTCCAATTTTTGGTTTTTCTTTTTTCTCAAATAGTAGTTTTTACTTTCTCCAAACCAACAGAGTGTAATTACCACAGGTTGCCTGAGGAGAAGCTCAGAATATTCCCATACTTTCCTCCTAAAAAGATCACTATAAGATTTAAAGAGACTTCTCTTTTCATTTCGTCTGAATTTGACAAAACCTCAGGTTCATGAGTCAAAGATAGATAGGGTAAACGAAGATAAGAATAACTTATCTTTTGTTGAGCACCTACTGTATACGTGACACTGTGATAAAGCATTTGCACACAACACCTGGCTGCGTGTGCACACAGCATGGAACAGGACTGTCATTGACAGGGAGGATAGGGCGGGCTAGACAGGGCAAGGCACTTGCTTTGGACATGTAGATAATAAATACAGAGAGGAAGCTTGAACCTAGGTCAATGGTACTCAAAAACCACTTTTAATTGGGAAACGTATACTTTAAAATGTAAAGCTAGTTAAGCGTTTATAAATTGCTTTGTTTCTTGAAAGATTTTCAAAAGCATTATTCTAAGTTATTATTTACTTTCATTCAAATTGTAAATATAGGCATAGAGCCATGGACAAGCTTGGAAATGACGGACTCTATCAAAAATTGCTGCTCTTCTTGTATTTTTGTTTTCATTTTCTACATAATTATCTGTTGCACAAAAGCCGATGTAGAAAGTAGTCAAAAAAATAAGATTTTTTATGAGAAAAGCACATATGAAATTAACGAATATCACAAATCCTGAGCTTTAATTGAAGCATAATTTTGAAGCAGAAAGAAACATTCCTGAGACAGTAAGTAGATTCAGCTACAACAGCCTCAGCTTTTCTTATTTGGTGGTGTCAAGCTGAAGATTTTCTTTTTCTCTAGGGGATGGACACATAATATTCATGTTAACTTATTTGCTAATGAAGAAATTAAAAGACACAACTTATATTTGATCATGAGCTCATTTTAACTTCTCAGAAGAGAAAAACAAAATGAATGCAAGGGTCCATGAGTTTTGTAGGGGGCATCTAAGCAGATTTTGACATTAACTTTCACAGAAATGCGAAGCTTCCCTTCTTTGCCTTTGGGCCAGACATTGCAGTTTTAAAATGACATAACATGACCTCATGAATAATTTGAGGTCTAACTTTATGAACTTCAATTACAAAGTTGCATAGAGTTCCACAAAATAAAAGGCAGATCCAAGTAGTTTACATTTTAGTCATGGATTTAAAAAAAGATAAAAGGATAAATGCCATCTGGAAGATTAAAATAAACAGTAGGCACATAATGGGCCGTCAGTCCTGATAGGCCGCCTGGCTGTTTCAGAGGCGTGATCACTTCCAATAACCAGCAGTTATTCTCTCTCTACAAATTATTTGCTTTAAAAAACTCAAGATGTGAGACAACAAGAAGTTGTGTTGAGGAGTTTTGGGGACTATGTTAGAATCTGGAATTTCAAGTGGCTTATTTACCAATGTCTCGGAAAGAATTTGGGTGTGATTAATTTTGTTTTACATGGTCACTTCCTCAAGTATAATTTGTAGAACCAAGGGCAAGAACAACAACTTTTGTTTGCTTGTCTAAGGATACTTAATCCTCCACTCTCCCTTTTAAGCATTTTAGGTCGTAGGTCTTTCTCGAAGAAATAAAGTATTGATTTGTTTTGCGACACAAGTGACTGGCTATGACTGGTTCCTTGAATGTAGCATGAGCAGTTTGGATTAATTGTTTTCTAAACTCCCCGTTCCAGTTCTGAAATTCACTCAGGCTGTGAAGACATTGCGTACATGTATACAAAGGGATGTTATTTATGTTGTTTCTTCTGTCGTTATCATATGTCCTTGACTCGCTCCTATCTTTGAAATTGCAGCATGTAGGGACTGGTAAATCCAGCAGCCCAAGGCATTGGCTTGTATAATCCAGTGGAAAACAAATATGAAAAGCTCATCTTTGGTTCATATGAGTTAGTGGCTTTCTCCTGGACTCTTATTTTCTCCAGTTGAAATAGAATTTCTCTGTGGATTTTTTAATATTGCTTCAACATTTAAAGACTTCATAATACTTCCTTTTATTTCCTCAAGTGAGAAAAGAATTTAATCCAGACATGAGATTGTGAGTGAAAATTTTTCTCCATACCCTGAAATATTCTCTCTTAGGCAGTTTTGATCATCTCCAAAGAAAATGTTCAAAAACACAGTGGGACGTGCCTCCAGGGGCATGGATAGAAAAGCACACACAGCTCCCCTAACCCAGTGAGATGCCTGCAAGAAAGGTAAAGAAATGAAGTTTATCTTGCTGGATACACACGGATTATTTTCCGATTCTTTAGATGGCTATTTTAAATATTTTAAAGACTATTTCTAAAGAAAAGATCTAATTTCATGCCTTTCAATTATTCAGAAAAAGATTTTTAAATTTATATTTGGCACTTAAGCCTCAATTTAAGACAAATTTTGAAAGTATGATATGGAAAACCATCTTATAACGAGCCTGTGGGAGTGAAATATGGTGATTCCCCTCAAGTTCAAGATAGAGAGATGCTCCCAAAGTCCTCTTAGGAGAAAAGGATGATGTAGTCCATGGCCACAAAGCTTAAAGCCCTCCCCCACTAGTTTAGCTCTTGGATGGATCCATTGCTCAGAAAGCTTATATAAAAGCTTGCAGACATCACAAAGAAACAGTGTTTAGAAGAGAAAGTTAAGCAAGTTTGAATATTTTAAAAAAATGAATAAATGCAATCTAAATAAGACACCAAAGAAACACAATGGAATGAACTCAGATAGATTGAATTATGTCTGAGGAAGGAGCATATTCAGATAAACATTGTTATTACAGTTTTTAGGGGGAAATGTTTACATTTTTTATAAAGCAAAATAATGATCAAAAGCTGATTCAGAGGGTTAGAAATTAATCACAAAGTAAGATGGTAGACTTTTATTTTTAGAGCACTAGTTTATAAATAGGTATATTTTTAAGAAGAGATTTTCAGTAATTTTTATAGGATAAGATATCAGCAATTATTTGGGGGAAGAGAAATGGGTAGGAAACGTTTCTCTCGTATCTGGGTGCAGACAAGTTGTCTTTCCTGATAATGTAACTCCAATATTGTAGAATACAGTGTTTTACAAGAACTCGTAAAAATAATTGGACTTAACCTCAGGCCTATTTCATGTGATATGCTGAATATATTTACTTTTTCATTAAATTTTCTTATTTCAAGATGTTAATATGGAGACATTTGTCTTTAACAAGGCCAGTGGCCTATAAGAGAGAATGCATGTGTGTTTACTAGTACTATTTATAGTCCCTGAGATGATATAATAGATATTTAAGAAAAAAATTTTGGTCTACATTGGCAAAAATAAAAATGAAATGTCTATCAGGCGCTTTTCCTAAGAAGAACAAAATGTTTTTTCAATTTTATCTTTCTTCTTCATTCCTTTCTTCCTTCCCTTTTTCCTTCCTTCTTTCTTTCTTTCATAGTTTAAATGTTGTAACCTAAATATCTGTACCCCCATAATATGCTGAAATCAAAAAAAATCAAAAAAAATGTTTATAACTTTCTGTTTAAAGTAATTTTATGGTTTCTCTCTCCTGTAAAAGCTGTTCTCACACTTTTAAACTTATTTTCATTGTACTTTTCTAGTTACAGTGATCGAGTTCCCCCTAAAAGCAGTCGAAGTGCTTTGCTGAATTCATTCAGAACTTCTCTTGCTTAAAATGGATGCCGTTGCCTTTATGTTGAAATCTATTTTAACAGCAGATAACCTTGAAATCAGGTCATTTTGATGACATACTAAACTCATGCTTATACTTAACATTGAAATAAAGCTCAAATTTTATTATCTTATTGAACATATCCTCTTAGGCATAACATTTAAAGCGTATGCAATGTTTTGTTGTTTATTTTTCAAGTAATGTTTAGTATGGGGCAGGCACGTTAACTTGGATTGTGTTTCTATGTTCAGAACACATTCTCCGTGAGAGAATGTTTGAGCATAAAGAGACTTCTTTCTCAGAATGACAAACTTCAAAATCTTTTGCTGGATACACAAAGGATATAGAGTCTAGTTGGCCTAGACATGAATAGATATGAAATATCCCCCATGACTGTCTCCAAATTTCATATTCTGCCCCTACCCAAAGTGAAAAATAAATAATATATCTTAAAAAATAAATAATACTGTTATGAAGTTATTATATCTTAGTTTTCTGATCTCTTAAGTTATGGTTGCATTCAGCAGTGGATGATAAGTGGTTTAAAAATCCAACAGCTGTGTTAAGGTTAATTTTTTCTGTCCAGTAAAGGCATTTGCCAACTACAAAATCTTTTCTATAAAAAGAAAATATGTATACTGCATTAGTTTCCTGATAGCATTGTTAAGACCAACTCATATTTCCAACTAATGCTGAAGATTTGTATTGTAGTTGCATAGAAATAATAATGGAATAAAAAATGTATCCTCTGCTTTGATGACAAATGATTCTAATTTTGTTAAAAATATTTAAACCCACTGAATAGTTGGGTTTCCTAAGGAGAAATAGAATTTTTAATGTGATATATATTGTTGTTTCAGTTCTTAATAAAGAGTAGAATATACATCTCAAATCTTCACCTGGTCAGATAACTAGATTTGTTCCACATTCTAAAACTTACTGTTTTTCTTTTTCTTCTTGGTGCCTAAAATAATATTCGTGATTCATAAAATCCCAAGAAACATTACATAATATTACGTAATTATTGTGTTATGCAAAGGAAAAGCAAATATACAAAACAAAAGCACATCATGTAATGAAGACCTTAATGCTATTTGAAACCTCTCCTCCATTCCAAAATACAAGTCACATGGAGAAAAGGAAGGCAGGAGGCACATCAATTTAAATACAAAAAAAGTAAACATGGCATGGTGGGCTTTGTATTTCGAGAAATTTCCCTCGGTCTGTGACTTTTTGTACTTTCCCTCTTCCCGGCTTGCCCGCTGGAGCGACAGGGCGCCTGCACCAGCTGCTGCTCTTCCGCCGGGGGCTGCTGGGCAGCAAACTCGTGCGGAATAGTCGCATGTGACCGTCCTGGTGCGAACAGCTAACGACTGGTTGAGCAGCCCCTTCCTCCCACGCCTGTCCTGGGGCCCGGGCGGCCTCCCCGCCGCACCCCGCTCCTCCCGGCCCTCAGCGACGCCCCGACTCCCCTCGGACCCCGCGCCCAGCCCGGCCTCGCCGCAAGCACCGACCCGCCCGATCCGCGCGGGCGGGCCGGCTCCGCCGATGGGGAACGCGAGCCCGAGCAACGCGGGCGCCGCTGCCCCCCAGGAGGGCGGCGAGACGCAGCCGCCCCGCCCCGCCGCGCGGGCTGCGGCCGGTGCGGGCAGGTGCGGCGGCGTCCGGCGCGCAGAGAGTTAAAGGCATCATCGCGGCCATTAGAGGGAAAAGTTGCGGCGGCGAGCGCGGCGGAGTCCCCGCGCCGCCCTGCCCGCCCCTCTCCCGCGGGCTCGGCGCGTGGGGCGCGGATCGCGCGCGGCTGCCAGGGGCGGGCAGCAGCCAGCCCGCGGCGCACGCACCGGCCGGCGCCTCGCGGGTCCGCCTGGCAGCCGCCGAGCCCAGCCGCCGCCTCAGCCCCGCGAAGCCGGCCCGGCCCGCAGCCAGCCCAGCCGGGCCAGCGGCGCAGGGTCGGAGACCAGCCTGCTGATACGTTCGCACTCTTCCCTTGCAGGGCTTGGTGGCTGTGGGCCACACTGATGTGACCCCCCCTTTGGAATGATGGGGATCTTTTTGGCGTATGTTGGATTTGTTTTCTTTTCCGTGTTATATGTGCAACAAGGGCTTTCTTCTCAAGGTAAGTCTGTGCTTGGTGGCACATGTACGTTTGCTTGCGGGGTGTGTGTGTTCCCTACATTCAAAGAACGGACAGGCAGATGTGATAAGGTTGCTAGCGAGTGACAGTGGGTTGAGATTGCGTGAATAGTGTTCTGTTTGGCATTTTTCTTTAAAGTTGATTGAACTGTCAGCAAGCGAGGTTCGGGGAAAAATCTAGCTGGTGCCTGACAATGCGGTGGGTTCCTCTGTGAGCACAAACACAGGGTTGCGTGTGTGTGTGTGTGTGTGTGTGAGTGTGCACGCTTCCCATCTGTGTGCATGCACAGGGTAACCACTCATGCATACATAATCATCACAAACAAACACAGAGCTGGATATGGGGACTTTCCATTGCCAGTCCTCTTTGCTCCTGTAGGCAGACTGGGTTTAGAGTCTCTCTTTTCTGGGTCCCTGTGACTTCATTTGTATGTGTGTTTATCAAAGGACAGCCTCCTCTGAGGACCCATAAAAAGGCACGACTTGCATTACAAGCAGCAGCAGCCTGCTGAATCCAACTGTTCAGGACTTCGTAGGCTGCAGTGGTCGTTTCAGCACCATGAACAGATCACATCTCTGCTGCCAAAAGACTGCATCACTTCTGCAAGCAGAAATGCTATGCTCCTCCAGCTTGAACAGAAAAGTCCTTTTCAGATAGGAATGCCTTCTTAATAGGTTCCCCTCCCTTTAAGTATAAATACAGTTTCATTTCACTAGAGATCATTTCAGGATTTCATAAAATTTTGAAAAGAGACACTGATGATGTCCCTCTTTAAAAAGTGGGGGGACAGTGCACCCACCCTAAATAATTCCTGCAGTCCCCACAGTCCTCCTTTCCGTAAGTATGCATTGTGGCTGTGCACTTCCGTCAGCCACAGATTTTTCCAGGACTACTTTTAGGGAAACATCGGCTCTTTGCAAAGTGCCGCTTAGACAAGATAAGAACAACCATGTTGTTAACAAGATAAGAGCATTCCATGTTCAACAAATGCCTTTAGGAAGAAGAAAACATTTTATTTTTGTGAGTTTTACTATGGCTCCATGAATCCTCCAAACTAGCAGTGTGAAGGTTGGTAATAAAAATGCTGGGGAAAAAAATCTCCATAGTGACTTCAAAATAATCTTTAACCTGAACAAGTCTGGATGTGCGATTGTTACATCTCAAGCTGTATGGCAATTTCCCATGCAGTGGCTTGATGGGGACAAATAAAGGTTAATTTGGAGAGAAAGAAATATACACAGCTTGTAAAGTGTGCAACTTGTATCACTGCTGTAGCTTGTATCACTGCTGTTGCCGATAACTATTTTGATACATCAGGAATGTGCATTTTGACAGATAATCATGATCCACTCTGTTACATGAAACATCCAGTTAGTCATAGATTGTTTAGAAACTTAGAGGCAAGAGGCTCTCCTCATATTCCAACTTGACAGATTGTCTAAATTGTACCTCACTGAATTTCTCAGTAAGTTTTGAAGAATACTGCAATCTGACAAAAGGCATTTAGATCTAACCGTGGGCAGACTGACTAACAGAGAGAGTTATTGGCAAGCTTGTTAACCTTTCCATGATCTGATTTAGGCACTAAACCAAAAGTAAGACAGGAAAGAGGCAAAGGAAGGAAGCTCAGGGAGCCGGCAAAGTCAGGGATGTCACTGATGGAGGGGTTTGGTTACTGGGTTTTTTGTTATTTTTTTTTTTTAAGTTCAAGAAAATTTAGCAAGCTCTCAAGGAAAGAGACGATGGCAAGAGCGGTGTAGGTATTCCAAAGGATGCGTTTCTGTTTTTCAGCAAAATTTACCGAGTTTCCGAGGAACGTGACGGCGACCGAGGGGCAGAATGTGGAGATGTCCTGCGCTTTCCAGAGCGGCTCCGCCTCGGTGTACCTGGAGATCCAGTGGTGGTTCCTGCGGGGCCCGGAGGACCCGGAGCCCGGGCCCGCGGTGGCTGGCGCGCAGGTAGCCGAGGCGCGAGCCCGCAAAGGCCCCGGCGTCTCCCCTCGGCCGCCTGACCCTGAGGGTCCCCAGCCAGGGCCTAGGGTCCAGGATGGTGCCTGGGCCCCTGGGGACCCGCCCGGCCCCCCTGGGGTGAGCGACCCCCAGGGGTGCCAGGGACTGAGCTGGAATTTGTCTTGGTGACGCTAAGTTAAACCCCAAGAGGAAATCATGATGTTGAGTCTTTTCCGGTTAAAACTGGGAATAACCTACTCCTCTAAGTATTGGTTTTTATTAAGATGTCCCGATGGCACCGCAGTGTGGACATACCCAGGACGGTGGGTGCGGGCGTGGTATCCTGTGGGGTCTCCAGCCCCGACCCCAGCCCCTTTCTGAGCCGGTTCCTCTCGCTCTGCCTTTAACAGAGGGGGAGGGGCAGAAGGAGGGAAGAAGGCAGGAGAGGAGGGAGGGGGAGGGCAGGGGGAGGGGAGAAAAGGGGAAGGAAGAGGGCGGGGGAGGAGGGGGCGGAGGAGGGAGAGAGCGGGGTGGGGGGAGCGAGGAGAGAAGGGAACGCGACCGGGCGAAGGAGGGGGCGCAGGGCGACTAAGGAAGAGACGGGGCGGTAGGGCCGCAAGAGGGCGATGGGGGAGACGGTGGGAAGAGGAAAAGGAAAGCAGTGGGAAGAGGGGAGAGCGTTGAGCAACGGCGGCGGGCACGTGTCTGAGCGAGTAGAGGAAAACGCTCAGACAGCCCGGGCGGGACAAAGATGCAGACACTCGCCCGGGAAACTCGCTCAGGTCCCCGCGCACCCCCGCGCCTGTCCCTGTCCCCCCCGGGAACCCGCGTCCCTACCGACCGGGCGCGCCACCGCGCGGGGACCGGGGACCGGGGGCCGGGCGGAAGGCGGCCGGGCCGGGGCTGCGCCTGTTCCGCGTCCCCACCCGCACGGCTCGGCTCGGACGTCCGGCCACCGGTGCGGCCCGGGGGCGCGGGCGCGGGGAGCGCGCGTGGCTGAGCTTGCGTCCTTGTCCCGCAGGTGGAGCTCTTGCCCGACAGGGACCCGGACAGCGACGGGACCAAGATCAGTGTGAGTGTCTCGGGCCCGGGCGGCAGGGGGCGCCTCGCAGGCCCAGGCGGACGTTGCGGCGGACTGGGGATTGCAAACCTTTTAATTTACTGTCCCTGAAAACGACAATTTTGCAAACACAGGGTGAGAGCCAGTGGCCTCTTTCTTACCTCAACAAGTACAGAAAACCCGAAGCAAATTTAGAGTCCACAAATAAAAGTGTGCATTTTAATCACGTAAATACCTAAACAATTAACTAGAGAATCATTGTGCTAGCCAAAGAGGTTGTGTGACACTTTCTATTTTTGCTCTTTGTAACAGTTACATAACTGTAAGAGTAAAGAGCTGCAATGCTAATGTCTATTGTGGAAATAATTATCCTTTAATAGTAAGTAAAACACTAATATAGGAAAATATTCAACACCCAACCGGATGTTGAATTTGTAATGAAATAAAACAACTCAATTTTGAATGTCATTTATAATACATGCAATGTATTTCCAATGCCCATGTTCAAAATCATATAAATATAAAACCAAAAGCTAATATAAAATATAAAACCATTATTGGAGGAGGTTGACCTACTGAAGATATAAACTTGTAGTTCTACTCTATTGATTATTACTTTTAATAATTGTGTATAAAATGAGAAAAAATGAAAATCTTATTTTTTACTATGCCTCAAATGAAGCCAGGTATAATCACCAAATATTACTAATACTGCTTAATTTGATAAATAGAAAACGTTTTCATTACTAGAAATGAAATAGTGACATAATAAAAAGGAAGAAATTGGCTAAGCATAAATATATTATTATTATTTGTTTTCAGGAATGTAACAATCCAGTGACTTATATTTTAAAAGGAAATTTATTCTGAGGGCTCTTACATCATAAAATGGTACAAAACTGGGGTTACATCATAACTAAAAGTGTACAAATACATTGAGTACAGAATCAAATTCCATGATCTAAATGTGTAATCTCAACATGGAAGAAATAGCAAAGGTAAAATAGAAATGGGAAACTCCAATTATAACTTATAAAACACTGACTTTTATGAATATTTCAATTTCAATTGTTTGTGTATCACAAACTTTTGTTTTCAATGTTAGAAGTTTTATCAATAAAATTAGTGGTTTTCTCACATGTTTTATTTTTCATATGCACATATAGACTGATTGTTGACTATTCATCTTCTACTCTTTATGCATCCCCATATTGTTTAAAGACCAATAACAACAGCCTTGCACATCTTGACCTATAAATGCATACAGATAGGTGATCACGCACACGACTGTTAACAGTATTATCTATTATCTATGTCAATAGTTCATAAAATCTGAGTTGAAAGTAGTTCTAGATACCAACTGAGGCAGAAAGAAGTTTGTACTCAGTTTAGCCACTGTGCGACCTTGAACATATGTTCTAAACCCGTAGTTATTAACGTAGATTTTCCAGAAGAAAATACTGATATGAGCTCTACCCCCTGGGTGCAGACTTAATGTTTCTGCATTAATCACAATGACAGTATTTTTTAATATCTCCCTAGATGATTCTAATGTACAATGTTGAGAATCACTAACCCAAACCCCCCAAGCCTCAGTTTACTGAACTATAAAATGGGATAATGATTATAAACAACAATAATAATAACATGTACTCTATCTCAAACTTTATTAGGAGATTTAACCTAGAATATATGTGGAGCTATTGATTTCCATTATTTTATATTATTAGTATATTTATATGTAATTTTGCATACACATAAAAACATACGTATGGCAATGGCTCAAATGTTGGAAATTATTTGTATATATACCACTATATTTAAAAAAAAAGATGAACACTTCTCAGGTTTTCTTAATTATTTATGGCCATTTGGAAGTGCAATGGCCATTAGCAGAATAAATAACTCTCTGCCTCCTTCACTTCTTTTCTCTATCTTTCAAAATTAGCCAAATCCTTAAATCCTAAATGTCTTATGAAATCTTTCATTCTACTCATCATGGATAACATAGGATTATATCACAAATCTAACTGTTGTGATAAAGATGCTTATATAACCATCATTATGTCATATATATTGCATATAATATAGAATCATATACCTAATACAGTATATTAATATGGCATAAAATTAATAATAAAATTAGAAAGCCAATTTCAGTTTTGAAAATCAAACCAGTGTTTTCTTGATGGCATCCCAAGTTCCTGCAGAACGAAGTCCCTCTAATGTCTGGAAGTGTATACGTCAATCCGCGCCTAAGCCCTGCTGCCCCAGGCCTATAGGCTAGACTGCATCAAAAATTTTAGAGGGAAATATTTAATATCCAACTATTTTAATAGTATATTTAGTAGCCATCCCAGTGTGGGGATAAAAGTACATCCCCACTCAAACTGTTAGGACCAACAAAATATTTTTCTGGTCTCTCGGAATTGAGGGGATTGGCTTGTAGCCACAGTGAAGATGTGTGCAACCTGTAGAGTTGGCCTTGTTGGGTTCAACTGAGTCAACCGGACAGAAGCCAACCCGGTGACGAGAGATGACAGAGCTGCTCCTGGAGCCTGGGAAGCGGGCTGCATCGCTAATGGAATCTGGCCCTGACTGGGCAGAACTAATCACCCCAGAGTCTGTCCAGTTGTTAGTGGAAGAGGATAACTAAGACCTTCAGATTTGACAGCAAGGAAATAAAAAGCTCCTCCACTGTGGCTATGTGGCCGTTAAGACCCTTTAATTTCCCAACGTCAGCAAGCTCAGGGTAAGGAACGGGAACAAAATCATTTGATGTAGTGCTTTATTTTTTACCTGCAATTTTTCAGACAGTGAAAGTCCAGGGCAATGACATCTCCCACAAGCTTCAGATTTCCAAAGTGAGGAAAAAGGATGAAGGCTTGTACGAGTGCAGGGTGACCGATGCCAATTACGGGGAGCTTCAGGAGCACAAGGCCCAGGCCTACCTGAAGGTCAGTGCCAACAGCCACGCGCGCAGGATGCAGGCCTTCGAAGCCTCGCCCATGTGGCTGCAGGACGCGAAGCCTCGCAAGAACGCCTCGGCGGCGGCTCCCGGCGGCACCCACAGCTCCGCCGCCCAGCGAGCGCGCGCCACCTCCAGCCCCCGCGCGGCTGCCGACATCCCCGAACAAAGCCCGCAATCAGGTATGGACACCCATTTTGAGCCTCCCATTGTACCACTCACAGCTCTCCACAGAAAGGTCGAAGCGAGTAGACAGATTTATATATGCCTGTTTTAAATTAGGGACATAGTCAGTACAATAGCCACAGGACCCGAGGCCCGGGAGCCTGAGCTGGCTGCTCAGAGGCCCTGAGTTTGTCCCATTAGTCGCTGATGGTACTCCATGTCCAGGGCACCTAAGAGCTGGGCTCTTTTTTTTCTTTCTTTCTTTCTGTATTCACACATTATAAGAACAGTAAATCGTGTCCTGTTGGTTACATTATAAATGCGTGTTCGTTTTCTCTACAGATTTATGTATTGATGATGACCCAGATTAAGAGACTTTCACTTAATCTAACTGTAAATGAAAGAGACAGGCCACAGTGCCCATAGCTTTGAGCAGGACTGTGCCCCCAGGGCTTGAGTCTGAAGAGGCAGCCTCTGCTGCGGTGGGCCAGGGGGTGGCCGAGTGGGGAGGAAAGGCAGCGATTGGAGCCCCAGGGCGCCGCGCCTGCGACTGGGCCTCACTCCAATCTAGAAGCTTAGTCGCGTGGTTCCTAAGGCCGCTGTGCAAGTTAAAGCTGTTCTGAATAGCATTAGTCTACGCACCATTCGGCCAGTGGACGCTGGCGGAAGTTTTTTTTAACCTTGATGTGGGATAAAGGCTTCTTGCAATGAGCTGCACCCTGCACAAGCCTGCGCTGTCCTGATTTTCTCAAAAACTTGACATAATATTATAGGATAGAGGGAACACAAAAATATTTAGTGTATCCTTCTTTAAATTTTTACCGTTACATTTTATCATTAAAGAATTACTGATACTACTATGGGTAACAGAGAATTATACTGCTAATGTTTAAGATCTCTTCAGCCATTAATTAAAAAAATTTGATCCCTTCATCAGGATGATTTCTGAGATCCCCTCTCATACATACATATGTGCGCATGTGTGTGTGTAGATATATATATATATATATATATATCAGAAATTATCCTGACCAAATACATATATATTTGATATATATATCAAGAATGAAATATGTGTATCTGTAATGATATACATATCTTTAAGTCCTGGCTTGTGAACAATGCTTTTACAATCACGTATGCTAATAGGTTTTCTGCTAATGCTTCACATCCTAATGAGTGTGATTCGTAGATGTGCAGGGCCCTAGGCTGAGGGTCTCTGTGAGTTTGCACTGCCTTTGGATGCAGATGTGCGACTATCCCAGCACGCCTTGGTCATAGCACTTTGTGTCAGTCTGAAGCATAGATGGCTTAGCCTCTTTTATAATCTCCTTTGTTTCCCAAATTAAAATACAAAACCAGCATAGCCAGAATATGTGCATGTCTGTGTGTCACACGTACACAGATGCCCACACACATATATACCTTACTGACAGTTTCGTAACCATTCCTTCACAAAGGTTTGATGTCTTTGGAGGCATTGCCCCTCTTCCTTCACACTATCAAAAGAAGAATCTAGACACTGCATGTAAAATTACAGAGTAGCCTCAGCAGGCAATTTACAACCTAATTAGTGAGAACTCCAGATCATAGATGAAATTATTGGCCTACATAGACTATTCCAAGTTAGATATCATAAATCTGTTCTGTGGAATAAAATCAAACAGATTACCTATTCCAAATGAAGGATTCTAAGCATTGAAATGTTTTATCTATTTCTGGAATATTTTCATTACTTTTGGGGTTAAATAACACATTCCCAAATATCTCTATTTTATTTTAATATTTCTTAAGCACTATGATTGGAGATAAGTGGGAAACTCTAGATATCTTATAAAAATTTACAAATAAAAATGACTGCTCATTTTCCATCTCATCACCAGCCTTGCTCTTAGATACAAAATTACTTTTTCTAGAGTTAAAGGTGAAAGGAGACAGGAAATGCTGACTCATGAAAGCCAATATCACTAAAAGCCCTTTTCACTAGAATTATCTGCATATAACAAAGATTAATCTGAAATATCTCAAAGTATTTAATTTCTATCTTTTCAACCAGTGAATTCTGGAAAATACTTTATATACTTTTACGGACATTTTCTAACTTCTATTTCAGAGGCCGAGGCAGCCTAGCTACCCATTCTATTTACGTGCAAGGTCCTATACTTGCACAATGACTGGGTGTAATACAGTATCTGGGATGGACATTCATATATTATATTCACTGTATTACCTATATCTGATAATTTTGCTTTACAGTTTTCAGATTATATTGAAATAAAGCTTATTTCAATACCCATGCTTCATCTATTCTTTCATTCATCCACTTTCCATCCCTTCACGGAACTCACATGCCAGGCACAGGAACACAAAATCGAGAGAAACACTTCCTCCCTCTCCTTTTAGTTTGTGCGAAAACAAAATATTCATAAATTCCATTTATCATGTATCTTTCTTTTGTCATTCTTAAAAGCAAAACATGGTGAAGGCACAAAAATTAAAATCTTGTTTTTACAGAGCAAGACCTCTATTGTACCAGCCTTTTGTCGTTTATCATTTGATGCAAAGAGGCATGCTTTATCCATGGTATATGACAACACAGTAACCCTGTCCCAAAAGCTGTTCTGTTTGTGCTTTTATTTTCATCATAATCTTTGACTTAGTTGACTGAATTATTTAGTCTGAAACACTCAGCCCTTAATTTGTACTATTTTTCTGTCAAAGAATTTCTCTCTCTGTGAAGGAAAACATTAGTTGAAAATAACTTTATGTAAAATCTTCAAATTGTCACACAATTAACTTAGCCAGTTTTCCTAAAGCAAAAACTGACATGAAAAAATAAGATAGAAGAGATAGTCTATTTACCACAAGATAAAGTAGAGTTTAACTATGATTTACGATATTTTACCAGCTATTTTTCCAAAAGTTGTTACCACCCAGCCAAGTTCCTTTGCCTGCTGCCCAAGAGGCCAGTATGCTCAGTCAGCAGGTTTTAGAAGGCAGACAAAAAGTCTTTGTTTCCCGTAGCACTAAGTGGGGAGGCAGGAGAAATTTCTCAAATCCGCCTTTCCAGGAATTTGGGAGACAGAGTTTTTAAGGATAGTTTGGTAGGCAAGGGATTAGGCAATTAGATTTGTTAATTAGGGCAAAATTATAGGGGTGTAGGAATCATCATCTTGTGTTGTTTCGGTCCCTGGGGTCACAGTTCCAGTTGAGTTGGTTTCTTGATGTGGGCTCCTGGTCCATTGGGTGGGCCAATCCATCCACTGGAATGCAGAGCCTGGAAGATACCTTAAGAGCTACCTTTAGGCTCCAAAAAGGTGATGTTATCTGTGGAGAAAGTTAAGAATCTTTATGGACACAGCTATGGGGAGAAGTTCAGAACCTTTATGACCACCAGCTGTGTGGCTCCAGGTGGCAATTGCAGGGGGGCAGCGACTAATTATAGTCGATATTTTCAGCTAGGCCCTCATCACAGTTCTCACCTTGCACCCGTCACTGAAGGGCGGTTTCAAAGTTAGTGAGTGTGTGACTGTCCCCTCCTGCTTGAAATAAATTAAAAATTTTAACATTAAAATTATTTTAATTCTACCTCCACTTTGTAATCAGCAGTTAAACATAAAATAATAAAGCAAAATGCTTAAGCACATAATTAAAGTTGGCTTTTGCAGCCCCTTCAGAGATTCTCATCTCCAACTTTGTGAACATCCCCAGTTCTGTGTGCCTTTCCGTCGTTGCTCATGTCCCACACACCCTAAGCACAAGAAGCTGAGAGAGAGAGAGAAAATGCCGATAAATACAATGTCTGGGGGAAGCAGTACCTGGATTAAAAGTTGAAGAAATGTGCTGTGGATGTTCTGCAAAGGGAGGATTCCTGAGTCTAGCGGCCGGTCGGGGGGGCCCTGGAGGGAGGGCCAGGAGTGACAGGGAGAGTTGCTCGCAGAGTCCTTTCAGAGAGGAGAGTGGCACTGGGTGTGAGAAATCACGGGATCCCCACAGGAGGAGGCGGTGTGGCTCCCTTTTCCCAGAGAGCACCGGCGTCCACCGTGGCCCCAGTGTCCCGATATGCTAAACCTGCCCCGCCCGGCATCTCCGGTCCTTGCAGAAGCCAAACATCTCCCCATGGAGCAGCTCTACTAGCCCTTCCTTTGCTCTCTGTCTTCATTCTTCTCTGCTGATTCCTCCTCCCCACCCTTACAGACAGACAGGCAGACAAGACTGTGGACAGCACTGCTGCCCACTCCCTGGGGCTCCCCTCTGGAGGTGACCTGCCTGCTGACACCTGCCTCCCAGAGGGCCCTGTGTGCCGGCTCCTCCTCCCCCACCATGTCTGTCTCTGCAGTCTCCTGATCAGTTGCACTCCAAGTGCTCTCTTGCAAGCCGTGGGTGCCTCCTCTTCCTATTCCCACACCCCCTCGTGTCTCCTCCTCCCCAGCTCCTGGGCAGCCTTTGTCCTCTGGCCACCCTTTCTTGACAGTCTTCCCTTTCTTCTAGCAGTCTGGGTCCCTGCTCACTGGCTCTGAGCACTCCCCTCTCTCCTTTGTTGACTTCCCCACCTAAATTCCTCTCTCAAATTTAGTTCTTTTCCCATTCCTCACTCCCTGGTCTTCTCATCCATGTCCATGGTTTTGAATGCTAACTTTTCCTTAGAAAAATTTCCCATCCACCTTTCTATTTCTCACTTCTTTCTGTAGATCTAGACTAGAGTTCACTGTTGTTCCCAAAACACCTCCATATATAGGTCCCACGAGAACTGTGGAGGATTAAGGATGGCTGCACACTTGTCCACACTCCACTCAGTAAGAGCCTATGCCCCTTCCCCTGGAGCCGGGGCTAGCCTGTGAGCACTTTGACCAATATCGTATGAAGAATTGATGCTGTGTCCATTCCAGACATAGCCTTTAAAGGTGGCCTCTGCCCCGACCTTTTAAAAGCCAGCTACTCTGCAAGATGCACATCGGCTTCAGACCACCTTACAGAGGGAAGCCCCAGCCAAGGCCCTGAATGTGAGTAAGGAAGCTGCCTTGGCCCCCCAGCCCACCCAGCCTGCATCCCACCAAGCTCCAGCTGCTACTCATGGCAGCCTGAGGGGGCCCGGGCCAGCACTGCCCCGCCGAGCACGGACAACAGAAGAGTGAGAGAGAATAATCTACTGTCCTTTTGAAGCACTGGGGTGCAGGGTGGTTTGTTTCACAACACAGATACCCAGATCAGGCACCTAAAGCTCAAAGATTCAAGACTGAATTTTTATCTTAACTTTCTGACCACAAAGAAGAGTTCTTCCCCCCTATATACTGGTATATGTATTCCCAAACTCTTTTAATAACATCATCACAATCACAGGTCTTGAGGAAACCTTGAAAATGTCCTCCTCTCCTCCTGCGTCGCCATACTCACGGCATTGTCCTAGTAATTGTTGGCTCCCGAAAACATCCTGGAAAATGGCGTCTTTTCTGTTCCATCAACACTGGTTTCATTCTCGACATAAACCTGCCTTGCTTTCCTCAGCCATTCCAACAGTTCCTAATAATTCCTCTGTTCCGAGTCTAGCACAAGAAACGCATCACAGCAGAGCACGCAGGAAGTCACTGCCACTTCCGGGCACCACCACTGAACCGTGTGCTCCGGCTTCCAGCCTCCTTTCTTCGGAATCTCTGGTCCTCACACTTAGCCTTCCTAGGATTGCGTGAAGGTTTTCAGGTTCTTCCTTACCTCCATGACTTTGCAAATGTCTGTTCTTTGCCTGGGTCTTTCCCAATTTGTTAAGTTCCTACTCAAATGCAAATTCCTTTATAAAGCTAGCTTACTCCTATTTTCTCAGTCAGAACTGATTGTTTTCTCATCCAATTCTGCTCAGCAACCTGTTTACACTGGCTTTGAAGCCCTTATTCGTCATGTCCTGTACTGTAGACATTCCGGGGGAGCCCTCAGTCCCGGCCAATCCGGCTGGCTGGACTGTAACTGACTGTAACTTTGTGGCTATAAATATCATAACTTGCATTTGCGTTTCTCTGAGTGTCTCGAACAAGCAGAGCTCATGTTTTTATCTTCCTTTTTGTGTGATTATGTTTTCGTAACTAGATAGTTTTGCCAATATTTCAAAGCTGATCAAGACTCTGCGACAGCGTCTGTCAGACCGAGCAGTGCGGCCAGTTTACGTGGCCTCCCCGCGAGCTGGTTAAGAGCGCGTGTCCGGGGCTCCGCCCAGCGCCCACTGAGTCGGCATCCCCGTCTCTGAGTGTGGAACCAGCAACAGGCATCTTTATGTTCCATAACTTGTAAGAATCGTTAGCTTTAAAATTTTTTCCTGGGTGAGAAAACCAAATTTGTATCATTTACTATGAGACGTGTGTCTGCGTGTGTCATGCTACCAAACACTGTTAGGGACCGTGTGCTTTTGCTGTTGTTTTTCCAGTGTTGAGCTGGACTTTTCACAGCTGTTCACTCCTGTGATCAACAGCTAGTATTTGTAAGAAAACTGGCCACGGTTAAGGTTCTGTTTCCTGGCGTGGAGTCTGCGGCTGCCCGGCAGGAATATGCCGGTTCTCTGAACTCCGAAGTATGATCACGGTGTCTGCACCGTGATGTGGACCTGCGCGTTGAGAGGAAGCTGCTTCGACCGCAGTTAGAAGCCAAGAGCTCACCAGAGCTCCTCTGCTGCCGGTAGACGTGGCAGCTTTCCAAAAGTGGCCACGTCCGGCAGGAATGATCTGAAAACAGAATTTCAAAGCTGTCGGGCGGAGGGAGGTGAGGAGCTGAGCGTCTTTGCAGGGAGACTGTTTGCCTGATTTAATATACGAGTAAATGGTGCACTGCTTTGAGGTAGAGTCAGTTACATAATTCAGACCTTAATGTTGATTTTGGTTTAAATGATCCAACTTGGCTGCTTACACAGGTTAAATTAATTTGATCACTATAATTCTATCAGTTAAATGGCCACTGTGTAAATCAAGTGTCTGTGAATAAGATGAAAAATAGGTTTGAGGCAATGATTTGGATAATACAGGACGAGGAATCTGCTATAGCAATGTTTGAACCAGAATTATGTAGATTAAGAGTCTATACTGGTTAAAGTCTCCTGTAAACCATATTTAATTTTACTCATGAAAATTCAGTAACAATTTGGGCTTACAATTCCAAGGCCCATCTGAGGCTGGATGGGCTTTTCAAGTCACGACTGGCCATGTGAATTTGGGACTGCCAGGTTCTCTGTCATTGAGGAGACACGACGCTGAACGCGCCAGTGTTCAAAGCTTCTGTCTCGAGTGGTTTCACCGTCCTCGGGATTTCAGGCAGCTACCACAGGGGCGGTTTCCTGGATAGATGGCCACAGGGCTGAGAGGTTGCTGGAAAGACATCACTCTGCTGGTCAAAATAACACACATCCTGAAAGGGAAAGGAAGGGCCAAAGCTCCTTCCTCCAAGGAACACTTCTGCCGCGGGTAGCCTGCCGTGGCGCATCCTTGCCAGCTGTGAAGGGGCATCGCAGACCTGCCCCTGGCTCTGCCTGGCCCCAGCAGAGGCAGCGATGCTCCGCAGTGACGGAGGAGGACTGGTTCCCATCTCAGCTGCATCACTCACGACTGTGTCTGTTTCCTCATTACTTAAATGGAAACTATAATGCAATCTTCATAAGGTTTTGTGGATTAAATAAAGCTATATACATATAGGGCTTCATAAGACCTCAATAAATGGTAACTAGCCATGTTAATGTGACTGTGGGCATGGGCTTGTATTGATTGTTTTCACCAGTGATGAGATGATGAGAGCAAACGGTGTATACTACCTGGCTCTTCTGGGCGAGTATTCTCCTTGTTGGGGTGCGTAAGCGATGAGTTAAGGCAAGAAGACTAGGTCCTATGGTTTATAATCCCAGAGCTTCCTTTTCTTCTTCTGTCCCAATGCCATTCATTAATGATAAATTGTCCACGTAACCATAACATATTAGCTACCAGCTGTCATGCCCCAGCTTGTCACTAGATCCTTATTGTAAAACACAATGAAATTCCAAAGGGTTTTCAAGAATTTAAACTGTGACCTGAATAAACAACACATATTTAGAAGCCGTAATTCTACAACTTAGCTGTTATCTTAATTAAATTCAAGCTCTTAAGAAAGATTTTCCAAATTTTTAAAGTCACAAAGTAATTAGCAATACATCTGAAAACATAAACAAGTGAGAATAGTTTTAAAAGCCTTTTCAAAGAGAGAAAAATAAAATGGGAATAGAAAATAACGATGAAAATGTCATAGTTTGTGGTGCTAGATAGGTACAGGTTTGGTTCCTAGTTTCACCGTGTACCAGCTTGTTATTTCGAATGAGTTGCTTGCAAAATCTCTCTGAACCTCGAAGTCCTTATTTATAAAACTGATATGGTAATACTTATCGTTTTCAGCATTAAGTGAGATAATGGATTTTAAACATCTAGCAGAGTAAACCCCGCACATGAGTGAGCTCAGCAATGGCTAACTTTCTTCCTCTTTACCTATCATATGTACAAATATGTTATTAAATAACCATGATTTAAAAGGATAATAAAGAAACATATATATGAATAAATATTAAAGAAAATAAAATAAGCCTGGAAAACTCTCAAATTATATAAAATAACATATTGTCTAATGAATTAAAAATAGAATATTAACAAAGGATTTATTTAATAAATGCCAAAAAGAAACATATTATCACAATTGACCGTATGTATCCAAATGAACTCTGATAAAAGAGCTAAGCAGTAAAGAAAAATTAAATATAGGAAGATTAGCGTAAAACCAGAGGCCTGAAGCTTTGAAGGTTTAAAGTTACAAAATAATTTACAAATGAAAATAACATTTTACTGTAAATAATTTAAAATATTTGTTTAATTAGACCAAATGTAACTGAAAAGTGAAACAACAAAGAAATATTTGTGTCTAACACTTAGGAAAATAAAAATGTCAATATTTGCAGATGCTACAATTATGTAACTGACTCCAAATCACTTAGACATATCAAAAGTGATCATGTAATATGAATAACAACAAGATAAAGGTAAACTTAAGTCAATCTTATATATAACTGCAATATCAAAATAGAAAATATTTGGGGCATGATATAGAATCCTCAATAGTAGCACAAGACAAAGATATGAAATATATAGTCTTTTAAAAAGACAATAATAAGCAATATGAAGACTGCAGGAACACTTTATCGAGAGCCCGTAGGTTTGCATAAATGCATGAACATGCTACATTTTCAGACGGCTACTCTCAGTACTGTAAGTATGTCAGAGTTTTCGGAAGTATTTATAAATTTGATGCAGTCACAGTCAAAATCACTCGTCATTTTTAAAAAATTTAGAAGATACAACGTTGCCAAAGATTTTTTAAATCTGCAAGTATCACCAAGGTTACAGTGAATCAGGAACTCTGCCGCATCATCACTTGCACAGTGAATTGCTAGCTGCCTTCTGAAGGGAAATTTGTCAGGAAAGATCAGTCCCTGGACTTTAGACTGTGTGGCTGGAATGTCCCTGAAATTATACTTCTGGGAGGAAATTCCAAGCAGATCAGTAGTGAGTCATGCACAGGGATGTTTATCACAGAGTTTTTTCACATAATTGGAAATGCATAAAGGATCAAAAATAGGGGAGTTACCCAAAGAAAATGTTAAAATATACAGTGACTATTAAACAGCTTCTAGAATCATGTTTTCAAAGAATGTTTAATGACATTAGAAAGGACTTGATAACATAACATGAAAAAATATAGGATACAACACTTTAGTGAAAAAATATAACATACAAAACTTTAAATTAGTCTGAGCTATGTCCATAGAAAAATAACATGAAAAAATACATGAAAATGTACAGCAGAAGTCAAGATAAGGCATGGTATTTAATTTTTTATTATTTTTCTTGTATTTATAAAATTCGTACAATGATGATTTATTACTTTGTTATAAGAAAAAAAGAAAATTTAAAATTTTCCAGATTTAAAAATGATAGGCAGATATGTGATGAGAGAGAAAATAAATTAGCAAACATAAATTATTTCAACAAATAAAATAAAATAATGATGTGTGATTATGGAGCTCATGACAAAATTTTAAAAATATATACACATGCAAGTGTGTATACATACAGTACTGTTATGAAAGACATATACATAGAAACTGCTAGTAGCATTAAAATTAGGAACATTGAATCTTGTCATATCATTCCCTGGGGGCTGGGTAGAGAATCTGACCATCCAATTATTTTTCTTGTTTTTCTAAGCAAATAGGTATGATCTTTATGAATGCATACTGATCAAATAAATCAAGCATCTACAAAGTTTATAAATAAAATACTGTGCAGTCATTTTTCCTCTCAATGCTGTGACTCACACCCCCAGCTCCAAGGGAGATCGAAGTGATGAGTAATGCATCATTACTGGGAGTATCCAGGGACATCAACGCACAGGAAGATTTATAAATAAGAATTATGTTTTTACTTAATAGGACTGCTTCAAAATAGACTCTGAGAGAGCATTTCACATGAATTCAGAATCCTATAGGTATAAAACAGGCCAAATATAGGTGGCACTCTTAGTGCTTGAATTAAAGCAAATACTAAAAGCTAGAAGTTATGATTTCTCATTCCATGAAGCTGACAACTATGGAGCTATAGAGAAAATAAAAAATAAAAAAGATGAAATTAGATTAAGCAATTGTATTATCTTCACAGACATCAACATTTTAATGAAGATTAAATAATGCAGTCAGATATTCCAAATTTCAGAATATAAAGGTGTCATCCATTGTGCAGTGAAGGGGGTCTGTTATGAGGGTAAGATTTTTCTGGCTTCATTTGGATGTCTTCTGTTGCAGACATCTCCTTAGCAGCATCTTCTTCAGCTATTTATAAAATATTTTATTTTTAATTTTTATGATTAAACAAATTCGTATTCCATGAAGCCAATTTTTTCACTTCTAGCATCGTAAATAGTTAATTTGAAAAATGCTACATTTAGGAGCAAGCAGGAGAATCATAACCACTAAATACAAAAAAACCTTTAAAATTTAAAAACTCCTTATTTCAAACCATCTGAAAATATTGTAAGGGTTTTGAAGATAGGAATTTTGTCCTGATACTTTTAGTGTTACGGCAACACCTAGCACTGTGTTAAGCATGTAATTAGAATGTAATCATTAGGGATTGAAAATTATGTTTTGGTTTATGTGCAGTACAAAACATTTATGAGGATAATCTCACCACTAAAAATATACACGAATTTTTATGTAATTTGGTCAATGTTTAATAATATAACCTCAGACCACCTAAGTAGTAATGGTCAGGGAAGATTGGAAACTAGCACTTGTACCATCCTGCATTGCATACTCATGGCAACAATGTTATTAATTTATTTAAAATGATATTTAATGATAAATTATATGTAGGGAGTTTCATGAACAGTCCCTGGAAATGGCTTACTCCTATACTTTTATTTGCATGTCTTGACAAATAGGATATGAATAAAAAAATCTTGCTTCAAATATTTCAAATTACTTAATTCTGGCAGCTAAGAAGATAATTTCCATTATGAAGATAATTTATATACCATTCTAATTCAGAAAATTTTGAAATAGATTAA
This sequence comes from Avahi laniger, assembly GCA_963575035.1. Taxonomy (NCBI): domain Eukaryota; kingdom Metazoa; phylum Chordata; class Mammalia; order Primates; family Indriidae; genus Avahi; species Avahi laniger. The sequence goes on from CAUYSK010128985.1 coordinate 31,491, forward strand.
GAAAAAGAGTAAAGCCATTGGCTCAAACTTTGAAAATATACAGGTAAAGATCTTAAGATATTTTCCTTTTCTGAAAACAAGTATATTTTATGAGGCCATATAATTGATGTCTTCGTACATCCTGTTGGCATTAGGTCCTCAAATAATTCCTTCCTCAACATCAAACACTGCTGAATAATAAAAATTATTTTTTTAATTTAGGCAAATTACTGAATTTATAAATTATGATGATATCTTTACTATTTATATTATGAAAATATATGGCAATTGAAATCACATATTTGTGGCTATGTTTCTTTCCTTCTCTTCCTTCTATTTTTTCCTCAGTTGTCATTTCTTTAAAAATATAAGAAATTTTCCTCTGATGGCATTGCAGGTGGGGGTCTATAACAATATGCATACAAGGGCGTGGGTAAGAAGAAATATTCTCCATTTGACCAATTAGTGAGCAACCACTCAAATATTCAGCCAAACAGACCCTTACTTCTTCAACTCAGGAGTTATTAAAATACATTTCTCTGGCTCTTCACTTAGTAGTCAATGATGCTAGCCGTGGTGCCCTTTGTACCGGCTTTCTAATTCAGGACATGCTGTCCTGGTGCTCGGGTGCACAATCCCTGAAGCCATTCCACAGCAGTGCTAGTCGTCCTCAAAATCTCTCCTTGGCGTTCCCCAACACGAATGTTCTTTCTGAAGCCCTTAGATAAATTCAGCATTATTCAGCATTATCCGTGCAACAGAACTATGTGTGGAATTCCTAATGCGGAATTTGTGATCATTCAAATAGTCTGGATTGATACATACCTATGCATTATGAATAAGGAGTTTGCTAATTAATAATGAAAGCATAGAGGCAGGAAGCATACTGAAACTCTGTAATACTTTCAAGCACTTTAGCAGCATTTATTTATATACCAGTAAATAGAGTGCTAATTATACATCATTTTTATTTATGCATTTAAACAGTTATTAAATGTATGTGATATTAAAACTTCATCCTTTGAAAACATTTTATTTGTTTTCCTACCAAGTTTTATTGTTCTCCGTTCCATTCTGTCAAAACCACTGATATTTCCATACATACTTAATGCTCAGCATTGGGGCAGTACAGCGTTCTCGGGCAGGAAGAATGGCCAGGGGAAATCATGATGCACGTTCACATGCAGTTTCTTAGTTCTAGAGTCATTCGGCAACCGCCCTGGAATCTCAGCTACACTCCGACCAGCTGGGTAAACTTGAACAAGTCACATAACCGCTTTCAGCCTCAGTTGCCTATCAGTAAAATGATTATCATGACCCATGGGATTGTTGTCAGGGGTCAAGAAAAATGTGTTCAAAAACACTAAGTGCTTCTATCATAATCATCATCCCATCCGTACAAGGTCAGTTCTTATTAGTATAGGTGAGTTATATGCAAATGTGCTGTTTTAAGATGCACTGTGGCCTCAGCAGGAGGGAGGCAGCATTGTTTTCACGTGTCCATTCTCCAGTAACTGCAGAGGGTAGAGATCCCGAAAGGCTGCAGAGACGGTTATAAGCAAGAGGAGAGTCTGGGACATTGTCTGGTGAATGGGGCGTCACACATGTGCCTTGTGGTATAGACCATGTGTTCATGGCGACTGCACTTTTACCCCTAGCTACCGTAAGAGGCCTCCTAACTAGAATAGAGCTGTAAACTCACTGACTAAAGGAAAGCGAGAAAGAAAATTTAAAAAGCTGCTGCCAACATGCTGAGGCACATTAAATAAGCGATTTATGTATTAGGTCAAAATGAGGCACATTTCTTTTCAAAAATGGATTTCTGGAAGAAATTGGCACTGAACCTGTAAGAATTCTAATAAAAAGATATTCTCAAAAAATTATAGGATAAAATCATCCTATTATTTGACCTTTCCTCTTAAATAGTGATTTAGTATGTGCAAAATTGAGTAAAAATTACGTTAAAAGTTAGCTTGGATTTTCCCACCCGGCGATTCCATTTCTGAAAGCAGGCGTCTGTGATGAGAGGGAGTGCGTCGGCACCTGTCTGAAGAGCTGTAGGGGACACTCAGTTCCTAGCAAACTGGACTTCTTCACACACAAAAACTTACGGACTCTTTGCAACTTCTACTGTTGGAGGATTTCCATTTTTAGGTTAGTTCTTATGATGTGCCTCACACCACTATTCACTTTTACAAATATTCTGGAGCCTTTCCCAGGGACCCACTGTGGCAGAGAAATTGTTCTCTTCCTATTTTCTTGCTCCTTTTGCTTCCACTAAAAACTCAAACAAGAAGACAAAGAAAAGCCTATTGAGCGTCGGGCCTAACCCTGCTGACGGAGGCCCCGTGCGTTGCATGTGCCCTGGCTAAACAAGTAATTCGCACAGGAAATGACACAGCCAATTAATCCGTCAGAAAATATTCAAAGCCAAGAGAAGGTGAATATTTGGAGAACTGGTAATGTTTACAGAGGAGAAATTGTTTAGGTAGTTGTCTCAGCTCTCTGCTTAGTGCTGTGAAGTAGATAGCTGCATCCTCCTCTTTGGGCGATCCTTCCTGATAGCCAAAACCTCTAATCGTGGTGCCGTCCCTGTCACTAACTAATGATGGCACTTTGACCTACAACTTAAACTTTCTTGGCCCCAGGCTATCGAATTCAAATCTAAAGCTTGGAAAAGAGAAGTCCTCGAAAGAAGAGGAGTGTGTCTGCAGAGCCACGGAGCCAGGTCTCACACTGATATGCAATTGAGTTCAGAGGACTCCTCAAACTGAAAGTCTATAGTGTGGAAAGTTCCAAATATTGTTACGTGATAAGACAGCTGGCTCATTGTGAAGAACAAAGCAAGCTTTACTTATTACTAATGTTTAGGAAAACCAAGAGGCTGGTAATGTTTTTATATCCAATATTTATTAGTTCAGAGTTGAGGAAAAGCTAGTTTTTATACCAAATAAGTTTTTTTCCCTGCAGTATGTTGTATCTGGTGCATTTTCGCAGGGAAGATGAGTAGATATTTAGGTAACAGCTTCACATCTTGATTTAGCAGACGTGGGGACACCGGAGCAGCGTTGCTGGCCTCAGGGATCGGCGCTCCGCGGGACCGTGTCGCTGCGTCTTCGTTTCCAGGTCATCGCTTCGCTGCCTGTTATCCATGCAGTCTAGACGGGCTGCTGCATGTGGCCGCGACGTTTTCCTGACCTGTGCATTTACTCCTGCTGTGACGATTCACTAGGACAGTGGAAGCGGGGCCTCCCGCCGCCGGCCCGGCGGGCTCCGTCCTCCACGGTGCTTTGATTGTTTTTAACCTTGCTCTTTTTTTTTTTAAGAAATAGACGGAATTTCTATTATCCTCTGAAACAGTGATGGTAGCGAAGATCATGTCTCTAAGGTTTGTCCGTCCGTCTCCTTGGGCGACTCGCACGTGTCGCGCGGCCAGCCGGCGCGGGGACACGGGGGACGGAAGCCGAGTCCCCGCCGCGCGCACTTGCGGGAAGCCTTCCGTGCCGCCCGCGTTTTCAGGATGGAGACGATACCGCCTCCGCACGGAGACGCGGGGAATCGCCTGGGAGGGCGCTGTGGAACCTTCAAGCGTAAAAACTAATGAATTAGACAGAAGCGGCGGATGTCACGGAATGGCACTCTGAGTCCAAAAGGAATCTCCAGGTCCCCTTAGGCCACGTTCGCCCGGGTGTGTGGCCTGTACGTTTCCTTCATGTCATTTAGCCAGCAGCGCCTCCCGTTCTTCTTCACAGGGCTTGTTACGTTGGGGGCAAAGTTTCGAAGCTCTCAAGGCCTTGTTTTAGACATTGAAAGTAATAAAAAAGATCACTGACAGTGTCACTCCTTCCTCCTAAGGAGCTAGCAGAGAGACCAGCGGGAGCGGACGCACACGCAGGGCCTGGCGCGCGGCAATCGCCGCCTGGGCCGAGCAGGCGCTTCCAGCCGGCGGGTGGGAACAGACAAGCGGACCGCGGGGGCTGGCGGGCGGGGCGATGGCCTTAGGGGCATAACAAGTTATCCTGCTCGACCTCAACCGACAGCAAGGAGCAAAAGAAACGAGGTAAAACAAAATAGGCCATCCTGTTGTAACCCCATGCCTGGAACGCTGACATGAAAAAATAGAACAATAGTACACCAACGGTTAGGATGCTCATCTTAGGAAACGTAGAAAAAGTAAATATCTGAGATGTCAAAAGTGAGGGGCAGTCAGTGAAATTGAACTCGGGGATCCTAGCAATGCCGACTCTCAGGATTGCACAAAAGTAAATCGTTTCTGTGTGTGGAAATGAGCACAGGGCATGAGGAGGGGCCAAAGTTTGTCATGAATAAATGTTTTTTAAATACGGCAATCGAATAAATCACAGCATGTTTGATAAACAATAATGGTACTATGAAAGTAGTATAAATCTGGATGAAAATGACTATGATGATTATTTGTTAAAATTACACAGGACAAATTATAGCATTTCAGAGTCTCAGATTTCACTGACTAAAAGTCTTCAGAGCTACAAAGATAAAGGGTGCATACCTCTTCATTCATGACACCCATAAAAAGCAGAAAGAAGAGAAACCCCATCAGGCACGTGATGACAACATAGATGTGCTGCAGCACTTAGTATAGGAAAAAATATATCATTGTCCTGCTAGAAATGAATTTCATTTAGTTAACAACATGCTGGTGAATTTGTGCGCCTAGGTGGACTGATGATTATAATCTGAAGAAAATTATACTCTGTTGCAACAGCGTAGTGCGGGTCTGGTGGCAGCTCAAAATTTTAGTAGCCTCAAAATGTCTTTACACTGTAAGTGGGTATCTTTTCAGGTACAGTATTCATGTAAATTATGCTTTAACTTGCACGTGCTGGACGTACCGTGATGGGAAACGTTGGGCTGAAGCGAAACAGCTGCTCCCTCAGTAGTCTGTGGGGCTGGTGGGGTCAGGCGCTTCCCACGCAGGGATGATTAACTGAGAAGGGGCCACGTGGGACACAGAGCAGCTTCAGCAAATTTGAGCTAATCTGCGATGCCTATCCTGAAAAGAAAACTGTTATTTTGCAAAATACTTTTTTAAAGAGTGAACCGTTTTATTGCTTTTATATTGTTTAAACTTTATTCAATATCAGACATATTTTGTGTCAAATCAAGTGCCTTTGGCTATTTAGGGAGCCATCTAATAATTTTCATTTTCTTTCTTTTTTTCTATCCATCAAATGAATCCCTGTTAAAGAATCTCTCATCAAAAGATAACAAGAATACGTGTTTAATTTTGGAAAGCTTTGATGCTAGTTATTCTACATAGAATGTACATATTTTCTTTGCATGTTCTCTATACTTAGAGCTACACATGGACAGAACTATCACTTTTGCATTTTTTGAAACTTGTCATCCATCTCGAATAAAGGGGCACTCTCCAGAGACCCACCACTAACCTCTGGGTCTGCAGTCTAGGTTTCTGTGAGCAGACACTGTGTTACATATACGGCCCATCTTATATTGATTCGCCAAAATGGCAAATCAATGACAACACAAAGTAACCTAACAGAAAAACAACAACAACAAAAAACTAATGTGAGTCTGCTAAATGGCCACTTTAAAATCCCCCAAAATTTATGTTGTGTATACAGTGACTTTTTGAAAACAACGGGTTCTGACACAATTATTGTCTTTGCCAGTGTGGACCTGAGCACGATTTGGCTGAAATATTCAAAAGATGAAATGTTCCCACTCTTACCCACTCCAAACACCTTTAACTTTTCTCCAATAAAAAAAAAAGAAATGCTTGGAGCCTCATCACATTTTAATTTTTACTAATAAAGGGGTTTAATGTGTCATTTGTAGCCAGAAGCTTATTGCATAAAATAGATGAAGAAAAAGTATAAACATACACTTTCATTTCTTCCTTTAGATAATCTTGGTGCTCTTTCAAGAATTTCCAATTCTTAATAGCATTAACTTTTCCCCAGATTCCAAGGATAAAAAAATAAGAAAGATCTTACTTATTTTTTTAAAACCTACCCAAGATAGTACTTCAAGAAAGAATTTACTTTAAAAGTAAATGCTCAAACACGCCCACCCTACTGCACATTCTCCCCATCGCTGAGAAGCTCTCAGTAGTAAAACAGGGTGTGTTTTTAGGTACGAACATAAGAACAACCATTGACCATAGGGAAAATATTTGGATTTGTTCCTCTCGGTGTTCCCAGCCATGGGACGGCAATGTTTGAAAACAGACAAAACAAACACCACCAACTTCCCGGGACTGAAATCCTCTGTATGTGTTGTTATTTGCAGTGCATGCCAAGACATTCATGAGCACCAGAGCCAAGCTGGCGAGCTAATTAAATATATAATGTATGTGTTTAAAACAGCCTAATAAGGAGCATTGGAAATCTTCAAGATGAGCGAATATCTTATAACTTCTTCCGCAGGTGCGAGGATAGCTACAAGCCATGGACTTTCTGTCCTGCTTCTTGTTTGTGGCTTTGTGAAGGGTGCTTTGCTTTAATCTAAAGTGCTGACTTTTTTCCAATATCACTTTCTCTTCTTAAAGCAAAGAGCAAATCGCCTGTAAAATCTACGGAGCGGACAGCAAAGTTGACCCTAAACTCCAAGCACCACCCTGCACCCACTGTACTCTAATTAACTACACAAGGAGCGCCTGCTTCCGGAGGCATAAACGAAGAGGCTGTCACACGCTTTGTTGATAATATTTTCTTTGGCAAATCACTGATCTTTTATTTCAAGAGAATTAGTGTGGAGTGATAGGACATTTTCTAACAGCAAGATCTATTTTTTTCCTTTTCTTTCGGCAACTAAAATCATCATCTCACTGACTGCTCAGGGGTTGGCCTGAACGTCCCTCGGTATAGTAAATATTTACTATGGATACCACCGGTTTCCTACTAAACAACCCTATTATCTGCAGCAAACAGAGACCAAATGGCAACAGAACATAAACTACCATCAAACAAAACCCCCTTTTGGGGGCAAGAACAAAATTATTGACATTGCAAGTCAACAAGGAAGACATTATTTTAAATAAGGAACAACGAAAAGAAGAATTTTTTTTATTTTTCCCTTTTTTCTTGGATTTTTCTTCTTTCTCTTGATTACAGTTCTTGTTCAATGGTGGCAAGTGCTGATTATGGCCAATCCCTGTCAATCCTGGGAGGTTTCTATAAATACATTTTGAGTGTTCTATATTTCAGTGTATTTTAATTCATTTCACAATTCCTGTATATGCAAACCTGACAAATTCTGTAAATTGCTTAGAGTATGTGTGCTATAACTTCACAGTAGATGTGCTATGACCCTCATGCAAGCTGATTTTTATCATTATATATATAAATATATACTTACAAATATCTGTATGTTGGGCCACCAACCAACTTTTTTTGATAAAGCATTTGTTTTCCATTTATACTTCACACCTCATGTGACTTCCGTAGCGCGTTGCGTTGCTTCACTGCCACAGTTTGGCAGCTGCAGGTGGTCTCCGCTGTGCTCTGCTTCCTTCTGGAAAATGCACATTCACAGTTGCATCAGTCTCTGACGGATGGGTGACTTTGCCGCGTGTGCCGTGTTGGAGCTGGCTGTGCTCCTTCACACGCGGTGTGTGTTGAGGTTTGAGGGTCTCCTGGTTCTGAAGAATGTACACGCTCTGGTTGTGACAGCTGTCCCTGTATTATTACCATTATTACTATTGTTAAAAAGGATGTTGCTTCTAGAGAATTTGCCTTGCTGGTGAGTGTGGGGAAGGTGATGCTGTCGCCGTGGCTCCCTGAATTCTGGAAGATCTCTTCTCACTATGGCTGGAAATGCTGCTTCCTTTGACCTTTATGAATTTTCGTAGCTTTGTCATTCTGTTATTTGCTGCTAATTATATTTTAATGTCTTCTAATTAAAAATTAAAATTTGGTTGTTGGCTAAATACAATATGCAAAAGATGAATGCAGATCTCTGACTACAGAAGATTAATGTGTTCAGTTTTCACTAGTTAAGTGAATTATAATTTTAAATATTCCATTTGTATTTTGAGATTTATGATAGTTCAGATTATTTTATTTAGAACCTGTTTTCTGCTCTGGCAAAGAAAGACAGGTGGAACTATTGGTATGCTCTGCATACACCATGGACTTGATGTAGCTTGTGAGAGAAGCGACCTCAGTTTTCCTTCCAGAGAGAGTCTTCCATTTTCTTTTATTACAAAACCAGAAGATGATCTGTGTGGGACCGACAGCTCCCAGCCTACAGTCCTAAATGAAGCTCAAAGGCTATGAGTACCTCTGCTTTTCAAAGGTAAACACATTGATTTTCTGTAATTCAGTTATAAGCAATGTGCATATTTTCATGATATTCTTGGCATTGTCTTCTGAGAAGTAATGTTTCATGCTAAATCTTTTATTGTCATTTTTCTTGTTCATTTGGTTTATTATTTCAGTCTAATGAGAAAAAATAAATAAAGGTTTAGATTGCACTATTTTGTTAATCTAGAAATGTATTTTCTTTCAAAGTTTAATACTTAAAAATGCATAAAATAATGGTAAGATAAATATCATCTATTAACTCTATCTGGCCTTAAAGATTACATACATTAAAGCATAATTTAGTATACTGTTTCAAATTCAGTCAAGCTGGGAAAATCGACCACGTAATGCACTTTTATCCAAAGTTCAGGTCACAAGATCAGTCAGTTCTAAAGCAAGACAGATTTGTACCTGTACCAACGATGTTTATGAAGCTCATAATAAAGGACGTGTCTGGCGTGGGAAGAACTCTCACTAAACTCATTGTGTCAATGTCCAAAACAATGAAGATTTATTTGTCACTGTGCTACCAAAAGTCCAACTTGCTGGCCACTTTGAGAAAGAACATGGCACACTTTGCTCCTAACTCGAAAAGTTAATATGGAACCTTCAATATTGGAATAAAAACTGTGACACATTAAGGAGACCCTCTAGTGGTTTTCCCTTATATTGTGTCTCTCTGGGACTATAACTTTGTAAGTAACCATGATTATGGAAATGAATAAAGATTGAAAAATATGTTATCTGATCTTCTCAACGTTCCTTGTTACCTTGTTTATAATGTCTATCCTAACAGAGAATCATAAGAAGTTGAAATTGCTTACTTGAATTCAAGTCCAATACTTGGTTCTTTCTTAAAGACTTACAGATAGCTTATGAATGAAACAATGCAAATGGAACACTTGAAGATAAAATAACAAAAATTACCTAAAGCAGAAGCTGTTAATCGAAGTTAGTAAATAAGCTGGGTGGAGTCCATGAGCTCACTCAAATTGCGTGTATATTTCTGTATATGTGTATTCATTTTATGGAGATGGTCATTCATATTCATTGACTTCGAAAGAGATTTGATGATGATTTGCTGGCCTAAGAGAAGAATGCTTAAATACAATAATTTTGAGCAGCCAAGAGGTCTTAATTTATTATAATTATGAATTGCTTTGCCTTAAAGTTCTTCAACACAAGACATGTTTAGGAAAATATGTTAAGGTGTGCACACATATACATAGTACATAGTATATAGGATAATACATATATATATTTGGCAATGAAAACTCATTTTTAAGTCCAGAAAAAAAATTTTCTTGAAATTTGTTATAAACAGCATGGAATAATAGATATGGCATGATGTTTGTTGAATTTTTAGAATTGTTACTAATATAATTTTGCAATGAGTACATAGATACCATTCAAATAAGTGACCCTGGTGTTGATCCTATGTAAAAAAATAAAATATTAAATGTAACTTAGTGTTAGTTTTTATAAGAAAAAATAATTGCAGGAGGTGTATGTAATCTGTCTGAGATAATGTATAAACTCTGGTGATTGTTTTGGAATTAAGATGTAAAGCTAAAAAAATATGTGTGCACATAGTTTTAAATATTAAGCCCAGATAACATTATTTTTAGAGCTGCTCACTAACTAAAGGAGCATTCAGTCATTCACGAAGCGTGACGAGATCAGGGTTTCAGCAATGACGCAGGTAAGGTCCTTTCCTGTATCTAGGGAGGGTCGGGCAGTAAACATTCAACGGCAAGAAAATACAAGATGCTGATGAGTTCTAAGAAGAAAACCCAATAGGGTGATATAAAGGGGGATCACTAGGAGGTCAGAGGACGCTGCTTGAGGAAGTGACATTTCAGCAAATCTTGAATGACAAGAAGCAGTGGAGAGAGGGTCTGAGAGCAGAGCCTTCCAGGAGGGGAGCAGCGTGTGCAAGACTCCTGAGCGAAGCCATCGAGGCTGGGTCAGGGATGAGAAAGAGGACAAAGTGAGGGGACAGCAGCCAGGGAGAAGAGCCCCCGCCAGGTCAGGCCCAGGAGAGAACCGGCAGAGCAGGAGGGTGTGAAATCCCATCGTGAACTGCAGGACACAGGCTCTGCCCGAGCCCAGCCTCTGACCATGTGGTTTGACTAACTTGTCAGCAAGACTCATTTGGGAACCACAGTAAATCTTCCCAATGGCCAAGTTCCACCTGTGCATTGACCTGGCAGGGATACAGGAGGCAGACTGTCACTCAGCATTTTAATGCTAATTTACAGTTGACAATTTGGGGGAGCAAAAGGAAAGGTTGAAAGATAATCAGGACTGCTTTGGGCATGGCACTGAACAAGTTACAGTAATTACAAATGTAATTTAAATTAAAAGCGTGAGTATATAAATTCAAAGAACAGGCAGATGGAAAGAAAAGAAATTCGCTCCTAGATACTTGTTGGCAAAGTGCCGTAATTAAAAAGGTATAGAAGGTGGCGGGTGAGGAGCTACAGCGCGTACACACACGGAGTTACCAAAAAATCAGGAAGGAAGATCTTAGAGTTCTCCATGGTACAAATACCAGAAGACAACGGATTAAAGAAGAGTACAGTGTTTTCAGGGAAAAAAATTGTGATAAAATCATTTTATACGTAGCTAAATTATGTTTTCATCGTTAAAGAAAATAAAATCATTTTGAGGAAGGTAAGGCTCAGAGAAAAATAGCATGTGTGCATTCTTTGAAAACTGTGCTTGTCTCCATGCCCCGACCGGGGAATCGAACATGAGGTTAAAAATAAACAGGCATAAGATAAGCTGTCTACCAGGTTGAGTTAAATCTAAAGAATATTTTATTGTATTTTGCTGCATATGAAAAGAAACAAAAGTATCACAAAACAATACTTAATTTTATGTTGTGCATGTAATGCATTCTAATATTTTTTATTTTGTTCTATTTCTTTCTTATTTGTTCCTGCTTGTTAAAACATTAAATCGATTTTACAACCCACAGTTTGAAACAAAAATCACAGGTGTATTTACTCCAAAGTAGAAAACAAATGGCAAACATAATTAAATGAGAATATATAATATAAGACAATAACCTGAGTTCTAAACTCTTATGTTATTAAAAACCATGAAGTCAGAAACGATCCGGAGAAGGAAAAGCCGCGTGATTTGTCCTCTGCTAAAAGTGGCTGCGATGCCCGTGGGGCCCGGGCTACTTTCCGTGTCTGTGGCCTTTGTGTTTTGTTTTGTTTTATGTTTGCGTCTTTCTTTTCTGCCTTATTACCATCCAAACCCTCGTCCTATTTTGAGGCCTTCCCAGCCCCCAGCGACCACAGAGGACATCCTCAGCAGACTCGTCCGGGAAAGGCACCGGGGCCGCACCCGAGTGTGCGGCCGGTTGCACGCCGCCCCGAGCTCCCCGAGAAGCAGCGGTGTCTGCTCCTGATCTGACCCAGTCTGAACGGATGACTGAGCATGGAGTCGCTGGAAAGGAAACAGCAGGAGAGCCTTCTGGAAGGCACTCGATTCGTGTAAGCTCATGAGAAAAATCCTCCATTTCTTGAGAGTAAAGTTGTGAGCCGTCACGATAAAGTCACACTCGCCTTCCAAACCCACCACCACAGTTCTTCAGGGACCAGAGCAGCTCCACCAAAGAGACCACGGTCCCAACAATAAGTTTTCATGTGCCTTCTGGGAATGTTACTCGAAGGGAGCACCTTGAGAGAGCACCAGAGAAAGAGAAATATTCACACCATGCTGTATCGTCAGACCATTGCTCAGACCTAATATTATAGCCCAGGGTCCCTGGGGTGTCCTGGTCAAAGACTTAGGGAGCAGGGGATTAATAGAGTATTTATCAGAGTCCACAGTCCCAATAAGAACACTAAACGCCCCCGTAATTATTTCTCCAGCTCCGAGAAACACAGTTGAAGTGTGTACTTTTAGAGTTGGAAGAAATTCTACCTTGGTTCTCTGTCTTGTAGGACAGTAGCTATAAGTATGTGAAGGGCCCTGGAATTTGTCTTCTGTACCAAAACAGTCAATAAAAAACAATGTTTTGTCCCTGGAGGAAAGGCAGAAATAGTGATGCTATCAGAGTCATGGATGGAGCATTTGCCTTTTCCTTTGACAGTACAAAAGGCTGCTGAGTCTTCAGTCCAGATGATCATACACATAATTAGGAGTGCTGTGCTGCTGGTCCAGACGTGGGTTACTTACTGGAGCAAGTTGGCAGGGATCCCAGCACCTGTCCTGTAGTTAATAATTTGGTGATTTTCTACTTTATTGCAATTAGAATTTTAAAAAGAGATTTTAGGTGAACCTAGAAGGAATGAAAATACTCCTTTATCATCTCACCTCCAAGTTGCATTTCTACAGGTCTGAGCAACAATTTGGTCCATCTCATGAGCCCCCAGGATGTCCTATTGATAAGCTGTGGAGATCAGGAAGAAACAGTACCTCGGAGGCCTTGAAAAGATACATATATATACATACTCTCCAGGATGGAAGATAAACTCTATAAAATATATGGGGCCATGGATGGCTTCATATATATTTTTAAACATTCAAGGAAGTAATAATTCCAGTCTTTTAATAAACTATTGCAGTGAATAGAAAAATATGTTACACTCCCCAATTTATTTTATGAGGCTAGCATTGCCTTGCTAGGAAGCCTGACAATGACAGTGTGAGAGAAAGGGCAGTTACAGGTTAGTCTAACTCATGGACATAGCTGCAAAATTGTCCACAGAATTATAGCAAAGCAAACCCATAATATGTTCCATGTCACATGGAACAAACATGGCTTATTCTAGGAATGCAAAGTTGGAAAAATCAACAATGAAATTCTCAACAGTCCGAGGTTGGAGTTCCCCCAAAGCAGACAAAAGACAAGAATTTGAGTCTGAATAATTTATTTGGGGGGTTCAGGAGCCACAGTAGAGGAGAAGTAAGTAAGACACACACAAAATAAGACAGAATGTGTTTTCAAACTAGCTACCACTGCAAGCAACTGGAGTTTAATGCCATGGAGGAACCCTGCAAATAGTCTAAAACACCTACTTCGGAGTTATCCTCAACCGAAGGGGAAGCTGGAATATTCAAATACCAGCTCCTGTCGGTCACTGGTTAAGGGTTGCTGACCCCGGGGGTGAAGAGAGAAGATTGAGGGTTGATTCCCGCGTGCTTCAAGCCTGCCTTGCACGGGGAAAGAACCGCCTTCTGCAGCCTAAGACGGCCTGCTGGGAGAGAAGCGCAGACGGCAGCAGCTGGAAATTGCTTGAATGTGTTGAAGTGCTAAGGCAGATACGGGCCACAACAGTTCTCGCTACAAAATAATAAAAAGACTAAAAGAGAAAAGCATATGTAGATCTCATTAGATGAAAGAAAGGCATTTGATCAAGTTTAATACCCATTCATGATTAGAAAACCAGGAGAAGAAAGATCCTCTTAGAAAACTAGGAATAGAAACATCTCTCTTTACCCTGGTAAAGGGTATTTTTAAAAAATTTGTAGCAAATATTGTTCTTCATTTTGACACATTGGATATTTTCCCTTTATAATCCGAAATGAGGGGCCGGGCGCAGTGGCTCACGCCTGTAATCCTAGCACTCTGGGAGGCCGAGGGGGGCGGATTGTTTGAGCTCAGGAGTTCGAGACCAGCCTGAGCAAGAGCGAGACCCCATCTCTACCAAAAATAGAAAGAAATTAATTGGACAGCTAAAACTATATAGAAAAAAAAAAGCCGGGCATGGTGGCGCATGCCTGTAGTCCCAGCTACTCAGGAGGCTGAGGCAGAAGGATCACTTGAGCCCAGGAGTTCGAGGTTGCTGTGAGCTAGGATGACGCCACGGCACTCACTCTAGCCCGGGCAACAAAGTGAGACTCTGTCTCAAAAAAAATAGGAAAAAAAAAACAAAATGAGGAACGAGACAATGATGAGCATTATCCCACATCTATCTTCCATACAAAAGTGTTCTAAGAGCATTTTAATAATCCATAATTGGGAAGAACATAAATGATCATCAATAGTAGAGTATATAAACAAATGGTATGTTCACAAAAGAGAAGACTGGATACCAAAGAAAATAAATAAACTAGAGCTATTTACAACATTATGGATGAATCCGAAAGCCGTAACGATTGACTAAAGGCATAAGGAAATACTTACAGTAGGATTTCATTTACAAAAATTTTGGGAATGAGCAAAATTACATCAGTTTCTGAAGCATGCTAGAAAATTCCTTCCATACGGGAGAAAGAAGAGACCCTATTCTCTCTAGCACTACAACAGAGGCACATATTTCATGGGTCTGCTTGGCTTCTGGAAACAGCCACGCTACAGTCAGGCATGCTGCTCTGGTTCCTGTGTTGAGTGACCTGGACGTTTGTCACGTTTCAGTGCCTCCCAGAGGAAAAGAGGCCTCCCGTGTGGCCCAGGCCGTGAGGGAAGCGGCTCTCCTACCGCCCAGCACAGCGCTGCGGCCCCGTGCGCTCCAAATACCGCGCTCATTTCCGTGAGGCCTTCCAAAGCCCGTTACAGGAAAGTCACCCTGACGCTCACCAGCCTTTTGCAGGAAAGCCGCGCCTTCTCTGCACAGTAACTCACCTGTGTTTAAGGAACAGGAGGCCACCGCGCCTCGGTGGAGACAAAGTAAAGCCGGGACGCCAGGCCGTGGGGCGCCACACCGGACCGTGTGTGAGCTGTGGAGTCAGGTCAACTGCAACAGTCCACCGCCAAGCAGAACGAGAAAGCGCCTAAGACGATTTGAAGGCGCGAGCGGTTTGCGCGGAAAGGTCACCGTCTCAGTCTCCCTCTTCTTGCCACACCGTCGGTCCTCGGTCCACACTGGAGTGCCACCAGCAGTTAGTTCCCCGTGAAGGAAAAGTTTAAACCTGTTACATGGATGACTTTGAAACCAGAAAATTTCCTTCTTTTGGGATATTTAGGGGACATAGAAAACGTGACTTGAAATATTTAACAGCAGATTCTCAACAATCAAAATTGTGTATATACAAATTTGTACAGATAACGCCTATCTCGGGTAGCATGTGGTGATGACGGCGTTCCAAACCACTGGGGAAGGACTGCTCCGTCAGCAGTCTTGGAATACTTGAGGACATTTTGAAAAAAAAAAGTAAAAATAAAATCCGAGTGAGAAAAGAGTAAATGACAGTATAAAACTTAAATTTTAAGTAGGTAAAGCTTCAAAATGGAAAAACAAACTAAGGATAAAAACTCTTCAACATACATGATAGTCCAAAATCATGGATGAATTATGTACCCTTTAATATTTAATATGTACCCTCACATATTAAATTTAAAATAAACATAATAAGCAGAGAAAAGGAAACCTCAGTTATTTAAAAATTACACAAATAATCATAATTTTTTAAGAGAAGAAATATTGAAGAAATTGCCAACACACATGAAAATCTTCAGTCTCACTAAAAATAAAAGAAAGCACTTATTAAAACAAGACTGTGATGGGCTAAATGTTTGTGTCCCCCCGAAATTCACATGTTGAAATCCTAACCCCAGTGTAATGGTGTTAGGAGGTGTGGCCTTTGAGGGGTGATTAGGTCATGAGGGTGGAACCCTCGTGAATGGGGTTAGTGCCCTTATGAAAGGACCCCCAAAGAGCTCCCGCTTCCATTTTCACCGTGTGAGGACACACTAATAGCAAGATGACAGTGTCTATGAACCAGGAAGCAGGACATCACCTTATCTGTCACCTTACTCTTGGTCTTACCAGCCTCCAAAACTGTGTGAAATTCGTTGTTTAAGTCACCCAGTCTATGGAGTTCTTGTTTTGGCAGCCTGAATGAACTAAAACAAACACTAATGCTTTGTACGTGTAAATCTCAATTTGAGAAAAATAGATGTTCTTAAATATTTTATTATCAAACAAGAAATAAATTGTACAAATTATATTTTCAACCTCAGAAGGTGAAATTACCATTTAAATGAACTACAGGACACCTAACGGGTACAATCTACACTATCTGGGGAATGGGCACACTTATAACTTTGACTGAAATGGTACAAAAGCAATTTATGTAACCAAAACGTTTGTACCCACATAATATTCTGAAATTTAAAAAAATAGAAAAAAAAGGATAAAAATAATGAACTACATAATGGAAAATTTTAAAGAGTAGATCTAGGAGAAAGTCGTCAGAGCCTGGAGCAGTGGCTCAAGCCTATAATCCCAGTGCTTCAGGAGGCCAACGCAGGAGGATCGCTTGAGCCCGGGAGTTCGAGGTTATAGAGAGCTAGGATCATGTCATTGCACTCCAGCCTGGGTGACAGAATGTGAGACCTTATCTCTAAAAAAGAAAGAGAAAAAGTTGTTTTGAACCAATAATAATAAAATAAGCAAAACTCTGGGTAATAGATCCAAGAAAAAAGTAGAAGAAAATAAAGAAATTTTTAACACTTATAAGACATGAGACACTAACAGTTACACCAGAATATAAGTACGTGTCATGATAATCTATAGTAGATTCAGAGACGTGAAAGTTCACAATGGCAGGCAGCAACCTCAACTTCCATTTCAGTGCAACAATTTTTTCAACTGGTGGAGGCATGCCTTCCTTGGGAGCCAAAGCCAGCAGAGCGTGAAGGCGGCAGGAGGTGAATTTCCGTGAGTGAGAAGTTACGTGTAATGTGAGGAAGAGCTCCCCCCGATCCTTGGTTCCCGGCCTCACGTGTTCAAGCTTTGGGAAAATCAGCAACCCGTATCGGATGTTGATTCAATCATATCTTTAAGATGGGTGTTGATTCCAGTTAGGGCACAACTAAGCCGTCACTAGGCCAGGCCATTGTTTCATCAGGTCAGGCGCTTGTAGGTGACAAGGTCCATGGTAACACAGTGAGTTCTCTGGTCATAGTCCCTTGGCACCAGGTTGTATGGGGAAGGCCCACGAGTCCAAGCATGTGTATTAATTTAAGATAAGATGAAATAAGAAAGATAGTACAAGATTGTCATATGGCTAAAAAAATAGTGATCACGTATACGGAAAACAAATGGTATTTGACGACATTTAAAATTCTTTAAAAACAACCAAAGAAAGTTCTTTATAAACTTGAATTTGAAAAATTCTTTCTCAGTAATGCAAATGGAGTCTATCTTAAACTAACAACAAACCGCATTGTTAGCATTTAATCACTATAAACATTTTTATTAACTTGAGAAACATAACCAGAATCCCTGCTGCTGTTAATATTTAATATTGATCTGATCATCTAACCAGTACCAAAGACAGAAATAAGAAACAAAAACTGGAAAGATTATAATCATTATAATTTGAAAATAATATAATTATCTGCTGAAAAGTACAGCAGAATAAACTGACATTTTTAGGGCTAGTAATTATAATATGATAAAAGATAAAATATTAATATGCAAAAAGCTCTTTCTTCTATGTTAGAAAAACAATGGAAATAGAAATGCATTCACAATGAGAATACACACATATACAAGTTAAACAAGAATAACAAGAAACAAGCCAGATCTAAATGAAGAAAACAAACAAACAAAAGATACTGATGGCAAAAAGAAGATTAATTATTAAAAAATTATACCACGTTTCAGAACTTTTCCTTATAAAGATAACAATGCTTTCGAAAGTCATGCATTTCCAAATATTTCCTAGATAGTCTTTGGTTTTGTGGAGGGTTTTGTTTTGTTTTGTTTGTTTGCTTTGCCTAATTACTTCAAACTCGATCTTGGAGAAGAAATGAAGGAAAATAGCCAAAGAAAATTTTTAAAGATAAATAAAAGGAGAATTAACCTTACAGGCAATGAAAATAAAATAATTAAAATAATGTGCTAAAGGTCCAAAAATTGACAGAAAGATAAATGAAACAGTGAATGGTCCAGAAAAATACTTGAGTATATATAAACAATAACACTGCATAATAAAGGTGGTATACACAAGCATTGGGAAGGTGGGTTATTCGGTCAGTGATAACACTTTGACTAAAAAGGCAGTTGTGGGGTCACTGTTCACCAGGAACCCATGTACATTCTAAGAGGATTAAACAATTAAATGGAAAATTAAGACAGATTAAAAATTGGTGGGAAAAACATGAAGCATGAAGCATTGGAAATAAGCAATTATAAAGGAATCAATAGATAAACTGCATGGAAAGATAAAATTTCTGCAAGTAAAAGAAACTTCAAGACAACTTAAAAAACAGGAAAAAATAAACACACAAATAAATGGATTATATCCTTAATGTTTAAGAAGATCATAAATATGAAAAGAAGACACATTGGAAAATTGGCTAAAGACATATCCGGCTATCAGACGAAAGAGAAACTTTCTAATTTAATATTTAAAATAGGAAGAAGAAAGGAATAAAAAAAAGTGTTATAGAGGACATGAAAATTATAAGAGAGTACTTTTTATAAATCTATGCAAATACTTTGGAAAATATAAATGTAATGGAAATATAGATAGTACATACTTTTTCCATCTAATAAATACCTTTATAGACATGTATAGCCCAGGCAATCTCTGGCGTTTAACATTGTAAAGAAAAAGTCTGAAGACAGTCTAAATTTTATCTCCAGGTGGGTGAACTGGTTTTGGTTTTTTCTGCTTAGAAGCTTTTAGGATTTTTTTTTTATTCCTTATAGTTAAAAATTGTTATGAAGATTTTTCTTTCTCACTTGAATTATCTATTTAACCTTTGTCTAAATATATGCTATTTTTATTGCTGCAAGATGTAATGATAATTATGAAATTTTTTGGTAAAAAAAAAAAACTGTCTCTAGGAGTTTATATAATCATACTGCAAAACTATAAAGTGTCTGTCTGAGAATGAACAGTTCATAGACATTTCTCTTTAACCTGCTTTCACTCATGTTTCCAAAAGTGAATTGCTCAGGATCTGGCACAAAGCAGATGAAAATAAATATTTCCTTCCGTTGTTACTCTTGATGACAAGATTGCTTCAAGGAAGGGTCCAGACTTCCATTTTGCTGTCATCAGCATGAGGTACATTTCCAATACGGAGGATAAACCCACGAGCTGGGAAGCATCACACAAATGGTGCAAAGGACACGCAAGTCGGCACCTGTGGAAGAACAGAGCGTCAGAGCACTGGCATCACGTGACCCAAGACCTACTGCAGAGCTATGATAGTCTAGACGGTGTGGCACTGGCAGAATAGAACAACAGATCACAGAAATGGCATGGAGAACCCAGAAACCGGCCCAGACAATTAGAATCAAGGGGTCTTTGACACAGGAGCAAAGGCGATTCAATGGGGCAAGGACAGTCTTTCCGTCAATGGTCTGGAACAACTGGACATTCACCTGCAAAGAAAAAATAAATAAATAAAGTGAATATAGACTCTGACCATACACCTTTCACAAAAATTAACTCAAACTGGATCTTAGTGCAAGACTTAAATGGGAAATACAAAACTATAAAACTCATAGAAAAAAATATAGGGGAAAATCTAGGTGACCTTGGACTTGGTGATGAGTTTTTAGATACAACACCAAAAACATACTCCATGAAAGAAAAAATTAATACGTTGAACTTCATTAAAATTAAAAATTTCTGTTCAGTGAAAGACACTATTAAAAGAATATAAACACAAGCCACAGACAGGGAAAAAATATTTTCAAAATACATATCTAATAATGGAGATGTATCCAAAATATACAAGAAAACCTCTTAAAACTTAATAAGAAAACAACTCATTTTAAAAATGGTCAAAGGATCTGAGCAGTCATCTCACAAAAGAAGATATTCCAGTGGCAACTGAGCACATGAACATCAGATGCTTAGCATCATGTGTCATTGGAGAATTCCAAATTACAACATTGAGATGCACTACATTCCTGCGAGAATATATAAATCCAGAACACGGACAACACCAAACGTCGGTGAGGGTGTGGAGCAACAGGAACTTTCATTCTCTGCTAGTGGAAATGCAAAGTGGTACAACCTCTCTGGATGACAGTCTGGTAATTTCTCACAAAACTAACATATTGTCCCATACAATCCAACAATCACATTCCTTGGTATATACCAAAAGGGGCTGAAAACTTACATCTGCACAAAATCCTGCACAAAGATATTTATGGCAGCTTAATTAATAATTGCCAGAATTGGAAACAACCAAGATGTCCTGCAGTAGGTGAATGTCTAAATAAACTGTGGTATATAAAGACAAGTGAATGCTATTCAGCACTGAAAAGAATGAGCTATCAGGCCATGGATAGACATGGAGGAAACTTAAATACATATTACTAAGTGAAAGATGCCAATCTAAAAAGGCTGCATACTGCATGATTCCAAATATATGACATTCTGGAAAAAATTTTTAGTTTTTACTTTACTTTGGGTAATAAGATCAGCGGTTGCCAAGTGCTGGGGGGAGGAAGGGATGAATGGGTGGAGCAAAAGGTATTCTAGCGCAGTGAAGCCATTCTCTATGATACTATATTGGTGGACACAGGTCATCAAACATTTGTCAAATGTAACAATACCAAGAGAGAACCCTGCTGTAAGGTATGGACTTTGGGTGACAATGATGTGTCGACATAGGTTCACTAATTTTAACACATGTACCACTTTGGTAGGGGATGTTGATAGTAGAGGAAGCTATGCATGTGTGTAAAGGAGCAGGAGTGATG
>CAUYSK010128986.1:0-42916 GCA_963575035.1 Avahi laniger
ACTATGTGAGGTCCCAAGGTGCCTACTTTGAAGGGGACTGAGGAGTCACTGTCCTATGTACAATGTTTCTTGTATCTCATATGTTCTTCAGTAAAGGTCCCTATTTTTCGTATCACATGGCTGGATACTTTCCGGACAGACTTTGTATGTGTGCAATGGCTGGGGATGTGGTGAGTGGGCAGGTGGGCCTGAGAGTAGCCCCTCTGCGTGCCATGGGCAGATGAGGGCGTCCTGTCATTCAGGTTATGATTGAGCACGAAAGTTCAAGTGGGGTCCAACCAGGTAGATCCAGCTATGGTGCAGTGGGAACCAAGTGTGGGGACAGCAGATAAACCTCCGGGAGATTCAGATCCCTTCCGAGGATAAGAGATGGAGAAGCAGGAGGGCAACTTTCAATATGTTTGATACAATTGCCTGAATTTGTACTTAAAACCAAAAGTGAGAGCGATACTGAGTTGAAATGGGGATATAGGAGCTAAATTCAATTCCATCACAGACACGAAGACAAAGTTACATGTTTAAACACCTGACTTGCAAGGTTTAAACCTGCTATATCTTAAACACCTTCTTAATCCTGTCTCCCACTGCCTGCTTTTCCCTTCTCCCCGGTGCGTTCGGTCTGTGTCCACCAGCTGCTCTGGATTAGTCATTCTCCTGTGACTCATTGCCCTGCTCACCAAAGCATTTTTTCTTTGACCCCTCGTGCTCTAAAGCTACCACTGCAATTCTTATCTCTCCTATCTAAATTTCCCACAAACACAGCCAGTATTTTACTTATTCAATTCGTGTTCATTCCCAGGGGTCACTGTCATTTAGCTTTAAGTCATCATTATCCTACTGGAGTTGAGCTATAAAGTTCACACACACACAAACACAAACACACACACACTCACATATACACACACACACTACCTCCTCTTCCCCCACCTCTCTGTGATATTTGCTAATGTTGACCAAGCTCTCACTCTCCTTCTTGAAAATTCTCCTCTTTAAAATTCTTTTGTGTTCTACTTTCTCATAGGTTAAGATTGTTCGGCTCCTAACTTTAGGTAGCCCTGGTTAGTTTATTCCAGGTACTGATGCTTCCCTTTTGGGTTAACTTGTTTGACTTGGATGTTAGATAGAATTGTGCCTGCTTATTTTTAAAGGTAAAGAAACAAATCACTGTGGCAAAGCCTAGAGCTGATGGATGAGGTTCACTGCCACCACGCTGGAGAGCGGTGTCTGGAGCTCTTTCTGTGCAGAGTGGGAAAGCCCTAACTGACCCCAGTGATTGTGCTATCTGGCAGAGACATTTGCATAAATTAGTCTCATGTTCCTTCTTCCTGTTTAACTTTCTCAAAAGACCGCCCAGCCTTGGAGGAGATGGAAGTCAGAAGGCTGGGCTGTGGTGACCGTCTGACATTGGGGTTTATTGGCCTGTCATTAACCATGGTAAGGACCCCAGTGGAGTATATTGTCCTGTTGGATCCTTGTTTACTCCAAAGAGGGGCCATATTTTGGGATCCCCACTCGATTTTTCAGGGACAGCACATATTTGGAAAAACTTAACCAATTGGAGACCTCTCTGCTCTCTGATCTGGAAAGGGCATTGATAGAACATTATTTCTGTTTGCTTTTTCTTTTTGTTTTTATCTATATTTAACAGCTAAGTAGAAACAAATGCATTTGCTCCCTGAAATAACTTCAAAGGCTCCTTCCTTAAAACACTGCTGGTGAAGCTTGTGGCTACCAGACAGAAGTGTGGCTTACCAGATGCAAGCACAGGGGTTAGAGGACAAAACCCCGAAGGAAAAAAACCCCAAAAGAGCAAAGAAACAAAAGGACCAAACTGCTTGGTTGACCCAAATACTTGTTTATATCCATCTCAGAGGATTTTGAAATGAGATGTTCTCTCCAGGCCCTTCTGTGGTTTGTGCAAATATCCTCAAACTCAAATTACAGTGTTTACCTTTTGATAGTGAGACCAAGTACCTGTTGAAGAACAAGGTACTGAGAGAAGGATTTCACTTGTGCAGGATGCAATCGGTCCTCAGAACTGCTATCTTATTTACCACCTTTTGGTTTTGTTGTAAGAAGTAGTTGGTGATAATATTAGTTAGATATCACCATGTAACAAAGCACTCCAAATCTCAGTGACCCAAAATAATAGGAATTCATTATATTACTCATGAGTCTGTGGGCCAACTGGGCCGTTCTGCTGACTCGTATCGGGCTGGCTCATGCATGTGTGGTCAGTGGGTAAGGTGGTTGGGGGCAGGATTGGCCAGGTTAGCTTCAGTGGAAAGTATGGCTGTGGGCTGGCTGTCAGCCAGGACAACAAGATGATGGCACCCCTTGTTCCTCATTACCCAGCAGGCTAGCCCAGGCTTGTTTTCATGGTGGCTGGACAGGATCCCAGCAATGAGAGCAGAAGTAAGGCAGAAGCTCAGAACCGACTGAACATCATTCCCATCTCATTCTATTGATCAAAGCAAATGACAAGGCCAGTCCAGACTCAGGGAATGGAAAACTACACTCCACTTCCTGATGGGAGGAGCCACAAAGTCACGTTGCAAAGGGTAGGGTGGATACAGGGAAGGGAGAAGAAATTAAGGGAAAATTTCCAATTGGTAAACATCACATCAAAACCAAACCCCTCATTTTATATTTGGGAAATATAGACTTGCTTTTTTTTTTTTTTTTAAAGACTTGATTTTTTTTTGTTAGAGCAGTTTTAGGTTCTCAGCAAAGTTGGGAGGAAGGTACAGAGACACCCCAAATACCTCCTGCACCCACACCTCCCCCATTATCAATATCCCCCACCAGAGTGGTACATTTGTTACAATGAACCTACATTGAATCATCATCAAAGTCTATAGCTCCCCTTAGGGTTCACTCTTGATGCTGGGCATTTAATGGGTTTCAACAAATACATAATGACAGGTATCCACCATTATAGTATCACTGAGAATATTTTTACTGTCCTAAATATGCTCTGCTTATTCATACTTCTCTCTGTCCTTACCCCTGGCAACCACTAATCTTTTTACTGTCTCCATAGTTTTGCCTTTTCCAGAATGTCATATAGTTGGAATTGTGCAGCATGGAGGCTTTTCAGATTGGCTTCTTTCACTTAGCAACATGCATTTAGGTTTCTTCCATGGCTTTTCATGGCTTGATAGCTCATTTCTATTCAGTGCTGAATTGTCCGGATGTGTCACAGGTTATTTATCCATTCACCTACCAAAGGGACATGCTGGTTGCTTCCAAGCTTTGCAATTATGAATAAAGCTGCTATAAACACCTGTATGCAGGTTTTTGTGTGGACATAAGTTTTTGACTTCTTTGAGTAAATACCAAGATGTGCTATTGCTGGGTTGTATGTTAAGAGTATGTTTAGTTTTGTAAGACATTGACTAAGCTGCTTTCCAAAGTGGCTGTACCATTTTGCATTCTGACCAGCAATGTATGAAAGTTCCTGTTGCTCCAGGTCCTTGCCAGCATTTTGTGTTATCAGTGTTCTGGAGTTTGTTCTTTCTGATAGGTGTGAAGTGTGTCTCATTGTTTAATTTGCATTTCCCTGATGACATATGATATGAAGCATCCTTTCACATGCTTATTTGACATCTGTAAATCTTCTTGGGTGAGGTATTTGTTAAGGTCTTTGACTCATTTTTTTAATTGGGTTGCTTGTTTTTTTATTTCCAAGTTTTATGAGTTCTTTGTATATTTTGTATAACAGTCCTTTGTCAGATGTCTCTTTTGCAAATATTTTCTCCCAGTCTGTGGCTTGTCCTCATTTTTTTGACAGTGTCTTTTGCAAAGCAGAAGAAATTTTCAATTTTGATGAACTTCAGCCTATCAATTCTTTCTTTCATGAATCATGGCTGTGGTGTTGTATCTAAAAGTCATTCATCCAAGGTCATCTAGATTTTCTCCTATGTTATCTTATAGGAGTTTGATCGTTTTGTGCTTTACATTTAAGTCTTTGGCACATTTTGAGTTAGTTTTTGTGGAAGGTATAAGGTCTGAGTCTAGATTCACTTCTTTCTTTTTTTCTTCCTTTTTTTTCTCTTGCATGTAGATGTCTATTTGTCTGAACATCACTTGTTAAAAAGAGTATCTTTTCTTCATATTGTCTTTACTCCTTTGTCAAAGATCAGTTGGCTATATTTGTCCATTTCTGAGTTCTCTATTCTATTCCATCGATCTATTTGTCTATCCTTTTGTGAAAACCACATTGCCTTGATTACCGTAGCTTTATAGTAAGTCTTGTTTCTTTCTACTCCTAATTTCCTGAGAATTTTTATCATGAATGGGTGCTGTGCTTTATCAAAGGTTTCCTTCTGCATCCATTAATAATATGATATTTCTTTTTTAGCCTGTTTATGTGATGAATTACATTAACTGATTTTTGAATGTCAAACCAGCCTTACATACCTGGGATAAATTCCACTTGGTCGTGGTGTATAACTCTTTTTATACATTTTTGGATGTAATTTGCTAATATTTTTTGAGAATTTTGGCATCTATGTTTGTGAGAGATATTGGTCTGAAGTTTTCTTGTAATGTTTTTGTCTGATTTTGGTTATTAGAATAAGTTAGGAAGTATTTCCTCTGCCTCTATCTTCTGAAAGAGATTATAGAGAATTGGTAAAATTTCTTCCTTAGATGTTTGGTAGAATTCACCAGTGAACCCATCTGGGCCTGGTCCTTTTTGTTTCGAAAGGATCTTAATTATTGATTCAGCTTCTTAAATAGATAAAGGCCTGTTAAGATTGTCTATTTCCTCTTGTGTGAGTTTTGGCAAATTGTATCTTTTAAGGAATTGGTCCATTTCATCTAGGTTGTCAAATTTGTGGGCATAGAGTTGTTCATTGTGTTACTTTATCATTCTTTTAATGTCCAGGGGATCTCTAGTGATGTGCCATTTTCATTTCTGATATTAGGAATTTGTGTCTTCTTTTCTTGTCTTTCTTCCTTTCCTTTCTTTTCTTTCTTTTCTTCTTTCTGTCTTTCCTTTCCTTTTTTTCCTTTCTTCTCCTCTCCTCTCCTCTCTTCTCCTCTCCTCTCCTTTCCTTTCCTTTCCCTCTTTCCTTGCCTGGATAGAGGCTTATCAACTTTATTGATCTGTTGAAGGAACCAGGTTTTGGTTTCATTGATTTTTCTCTATAATTTTCTGTTTTCAATTTCATTAATTTCTGCTCTAATTTTTGTTTCTTTTGTTCTCTTTCTTTGAATTTGATTTGCTTCTCTTTTTCTAGTTTCCTAAGGTGGAAGCTTAGACGATTGATTTTTAGATCTTTCTTATTTTCTAATTATGCATTCAGTGCTGTAAATTTCTCTTTAAACACTGCTTTTAGTGCATCCCACCAATTTGGATAAGTTGGATTTTCACTTAGTTCAAAATAGTTTTAAATTTCTTTTGAGATTTTTTTTTCTTTGAGCCACATTGTTTAGAAATGTGGTGTTTAAACTGCAAGTATTTTGTGATTTTTTTTTCAGTTATTTTTCTGTTACTGATTTCTAGTTTAATTCCATTGTGCTCCCAGAGCAGACATTGTATCATTTTTATTCTTTTAAATTTGTTGAGGAATTTTATGGCCCAGAATGTGGTCTATCCTGGTGAATGTTCCATGTGAGCTTGAGAAGAACGTGTGTTCTGCTGTTGTTGGATGAACTAGTCTATAGATGTCAATTATACCAAATTGATTGATGATGTTTTTGAGTTCAACTGTGTCCTCACTGATTTTCTGCCTGCTGGATCTTTCCATTTCTGATAAAGGAGTGTTGAAATCTCCAACTATGATAGTAGATTCATCTATTTCTCCTTGTAGTTCTATCAGTTTTTTCTTTGGGCCCCTTAGTTAGCTTAAGTTCTATCAGTTTTTGCCCCTGTATTTTGGTGCTTTGTTGTTATCCACATAAAGGATTGTTATATATTCTTGGAGATTTGCCTCCTTTATCATTATGTAACATCCTTTTTGTCCCTGATAACTTTCCTTTGCTTTGAAGTCTGCTCTGTCAGAAATTAATATAGCTACTACTGCCTTATTTTGGTTAATGTTAACTGTTAGCATAGTATATTTCTTTCTCCATCCATTTCCTTTTTTTTTTTGAGACTGAGCCTTGCTTTGCTGCCCTGGGTAGAATGCAGTCACATCATCACGGCTCACTGTAACCTCAAACTCCAGAGCTCAATTGATTCTCCTGCCTCAGCCTTCCAAGTAGCTGAGACTATAGGCATGCACCACCATACCTGGCTAATTTTTCTATTTTTTGTAGAGATGGGATCTTACTCTTGCTCAGGCTGGCCTTGAACTCCTGAGCTCAAGTGATCTTCCTGACTCAGCCATTTACTTTTAATATACATATATGTAGTTTTATATTTGCAGTGAGTTTCTTGTGGACAACACATAGCTGGGTGTTGATTTTTATCCACCCTGATAATCTCTGTCTTTTAATTGGTGCATTTAGACCACTAATGTTCAAAGTGATTATTGATATAGTTGGATTAATATATACCACATAGACTTTGCATTCATTCACCTGGCATTATAACTTCCAGATCTTTCCACATCAGTCAGTACATGTAGATCAGCCTAGAATTGTTTTAGCAACTGCCTGCTATTCCACAATACAAATGTACCACAATTGATTTAACCAGTTCTGTGATGATAGGCATTGAGGCTGTTGAATCTTTTGCCATCGTATCTTTCTTTTTAGTTCTGCCTCTCCTTCTGAACTGTTAGTGCCTTCTGAGGGCAAAAATTGTATCTTATTCATTTTTATTCCTCCAGAACCCTGCACAGTGCTCCAACCTTAATATCACCACTTATTAAGGAAATGAATATAAGAATGAATGAATATAGGTAGCATGTGGGTCAATGAATTTAGGTTCTGGTCCTGATTTACTATGAATGGTCTCTCTAACCTTAGGCAAGTTCCATTACTTTCCAGGCTTCCCTACTAAAGTGAGTAGATAAAATGAGATGGTGCTTCCAGCTCTAAAATCCTATGACCCCTAGAGTTAGATTGACCCAGGAGCTGATTGCCTTTTCAGCCTCAGGAACTGAGGCAAGGAAGAGTCCCTCTCCTGCTGTTGAATAGAGCCTCCTCTTAGCCAGGCCACCCCTGAGAGCTCAGTCTGCCCAAAGCCAGATCATTTTCACTTGGGAGTGGAGATATGAGGAGTTGATCTTACAATGTCCCAAGGGCCATGTGAGGGCTTTGCATTGGGATGGAAATCTTTCTGTAAGGGGTATTTGCCTGGGCTGCAGGGACTGATACAGAACAGTTTCACACAGCCTAACTGCTATTTGCATAAAATGTTCCCATAATGCAGGGCATTGTGCCTTTTCTGCAAAGAAAAAAAAAATGCACTAACAAAGGGCCTCACAATGATGGGAAAATGGATGTTAACATTTCTGCTTGACTGATAATCTCTGATGTTACCCTTGGGAAACCCCAGCTTTCAGAATGATTTATTTGTCAGGGTTTGGAGTTTTTTACCCACATAATGGGTTATCTGGCAAACACAGCCATGGACAGTGGAAGGAGAGTCAATGCTAGAAGCAAAATGAAGAGTGTTTTATATGTTTTCAGGGGATTTTATTTGTTTCTGATGTCTGAGGTGAAGTTTTCATTTCAAACAAAGAAAGAATAAAAGGGGACAAAGAATCAGTAGGCCTTTTTGGGGTTTGTTTTGTTGTTCTTTATGTGTCCTTTTTTCTTACTGCCAAATTCTGAACTTGAGTGTTTGGCCCTTGGCGTGAAGCTGAGGGTGAGTTTTTTTTCTGACGTTTCCTGTGATATCTTTGGTTTTATATTTCTTCGGTGTACAGAAACCTTGTAGCGATATGATTAGAGAAAGCACGAGAAGGTACCTCGCCAAGAGGCCAGAGCACAGTCTGTTTTGTAGCACACAGCAGGCAGCGAGTCGGACGGACGCCAAAGAGCCCGAACTTCAGGGTTCCTTTCCGAGGAAGAACACGGGAGACTATCTGAGTTAGTTATCTGCTATCACTTCGCTCTTGCATTTGAAAATCACAGCACCTTGGTTAAGACCCCTACATAGCATAGCTTGATTTCCACTGGCTTCCTCAAATCCCCCAATGTTAGGAAATAAATATCACACTTTAACGCCTGAACTTTTGAGTCCAGAATTCAAATTAATAACTTTTAGCAACGGTGCTAATTGCGGCCTCTACTGGGTTATTGCAATTGTATGGGGTCTTTGTTGCGTAGACGAAAGTCCATTTACTACTCAGTATGTATGCATTTATGGCCAGCATCGAAATGGGTGCTTTGTGTATAGCATATGTTTTCTCCTCTCACTAGATTTGTAATATAAGGGAAAGAAGAAAAATTAGCAATATAAGATAGATCTTAAGTCTGTTTTTAAGTTCCAAGAGGGTAAAGAAGTAGTTATACATGCTGAGTGTGATATCCGAAATAATGAGTCAAGAAGAAGCAAAACTTCACACTTACTCCAATAGAGGAGACTTTTATCTTTAACCTCAAACATGTGAGGCGACCTGGCAGTTAGCTCAGAGTTTGGATTTCAATAACTCCATTGACAACGCTCCTTGGCCTTGAACTTGTCCCACGCATGAAAGGTTTTCATTCCAGTAGGAAAGAAAAATGACTAAATGACCTCCATCAGAGGGATACGGTATCTCATTCATTAATTAAAGAAAAATTCTTCTGGGAACCTCACACATTCCTCGGGATAGCAGTTTCTGCAGCCTCCCTTCTGATTTACTACGAAACAGTATTTTAGGACAAGACTTTGGCACAGAAAACACCATCAGAATCTCTCCTGCACGAAGTGTAATTACAGGGGGCTTTAAATTGACGGGGGCTGACAAGATTTCAACCAGTACATTAGAAAATCAATGACAAATATACTTTTCAACACAAGGGAGTTGGCATGGCCTTCCCTTAATTGACAGCAAGGAGAAACGTGTAGCTACTTGTGATTCAACTAATATTGGTTTATGTACTTCCTTACAGGCTAACAACATGGTTTCTCACCTCCCTCTGCCTTCCCTCTGCCAACTCTCTGCAGAGGAGATTCAATTGAATTTTGTTCATTATCACTCCATCTTGAAGGAGAATTCAAATGCATCACTTTGAGGTCTAAAAAAAAGTCCCTATTCAAGAGTAGGTAGATGGAAGATGAAGATAAGTATGGTTCATAAAATCACTCCCCTAGAAGAGCGAAGCCCCTCTGCTGAATTAGGGGGAGTGTGCTTTTAAAGTTTCTCTCTTCATATTTTAAAAGAATAATAGCAGAGATCTGTCACCGTTTGTGTGTGTGCGTATTTGTATGTGTGCACATATTCTAAATAAAAATGAAAATTTGAAATTGGCCTCATGATTTTTTAAAAAGCATTTTCTATGTTATCCAATTGGTTCCTAGGAGTAAAATTCAAATTCAGGATTCTACTTCATTTTTTTTGGTTGAATCCTAGGAAGCTACTGTAATATGTTATAGGACAAAAACTACTGAATGTTGGTAATTTCACAAGGACCAACCAAATACACCAGCTAAAAGTCCGATAGCAACTTGGGCATTGTGATTTCAGGAGCTCTGCCAAGGACCCTTAACCTTAAAATTGGCTAAAACCACCTGCTCCGTAATTTTTAAAAATAATTATATAATAATAATTAGTGAATAGTATCTCAACTCAAAACAAAGTAGAAATGACCAACATCACAGCCGTTCCCTCTGGCTAAACGAGGCCAGGAGGCAGCAGGGCCCAGGCAGCCCGAGGGGATGGCTGGTGGGGTGGACGGACACCTACAGGCAGGCGTGTCCTCTGTCGAGTTTCTGTAAACAACTTTGCCAACCCTGTGACGCCTACTTTTCTGAAAGGTCGTCTTTCCAGGTTATAGTCAGTGTACTGGCTGAGGACGGGCGTTCCCAGATCTACACAGCCCCATCGGGTCCTCACTGGGTCTGCTGGGAAGAGGCTGGCTTGTATCTTACCCAAACTTGCAGCCACTAAGGTGCAACTGGTCCTGTGTGGCCTTTCGGGCTGAAATTGAGAGACTGAATATACAGACAGTGGCCAGGCAACATAGAAAACCAGAACACTGACCCACGGCCTGCAGCAACCTGCCCAGGGAACCAACTCCCTTATTTACAATGACCAGCCCGGAGGCCAGCCTGCTATAAGTCACACTTGCAGGAAGCCAGATTGCTATCTCTACTAACAATCCTGGAAACCAAACAATAACTTCTGTGTCAGTTGGTCCCAAATGGCTAGGACTTGATTAATAACTCAAATCTTCCCTAATTTTTGTCCCCGCTTCCAATTTAGGACTCACTAGAGGAAGCCAAATATGCACCCCTAACCAACCCCATAGGATGTTCTGCTTCTAGTTAGCCTGTCCACAACTTCTGCCTGCCAACAGCCTCCAACCAGGGCACACCTGCAGCCGCTCCTTTTTTTCTGCTATAACGCTTCCCACTGGTCTGCCTGCTTTAGAGTCTCTGCCAAAATGCAGGTGATGCTAGCTGACTCTCTTGCTATAGCAAGTTCTAAATAAATAGTCTTTGCTTTTCTCATTTGGTTCGTTTATTTCCACAAGGAACTACACCTTCCACCCACGGTTCTGAACACTTGCCCTTTGCCTTAAAAGTTACCGCTTTCATCAGCTTCTTTGTCCAGTCCACTAGCACCGGAGGTTTGGGTCCTCTGTGGGCCACTGTGCACCAGGCCAGGGAGGCGGAACACCTTCCCTCCGCGGCCTGCCCTGACATTGGCTCTTATGCTATTTTGGAGGTGTCCAAGGCTAAGGCAGGGGAAGCAGAGAATGTCCCTTTCACTTTTGGATGTTTCTAAATAACTCCAGCTCCAACAAGGTTAGGTGAAAAAGACGGTGATGGAAGAATGAATATCCTGGCTTCTCCCTCCTTGCTGTCCCTTTGTGTCTCCTGTCTCCCTCCCCAAACCCTTGAGCCGCTTTCGGGCTTCTTTTCCTTCCTCGGTCTTATCGTCTTCCTCCCCTTAGTTCAGACATTCTCTGCACTATGAAAGAAAGTCCCTCTGGTCATTTGTGGATGACTAGCCGCTGCCCCAAGCCCCTGCAATGTCCCACCAGCCCAACCCCTCCCTGAAGACACCTGCTGCAGCAGGCAGCCACTAGAACTCGGCTCCCGCTGCATGGCCTGGCCTGTTCTGATTGGTTGATGCTTGGTCTATTCTGATTGGCTGGTGTCTGGACTGTTCTGGCTGGCTGATGTTGGTCTGTTCCGATTGGTTGATACCTGCTCTGTTCTGATTGGCTGATGCCTGGACTGTTCTGATTGGCTGATGTTTGGTCTGTTCTGATTGGCTGGTTTCTGGCCTTCTCTGGCTGATGTTGGCCTGTTCTGATTGGTTGATACTTGCTCTGTTCTGATTGGCTGGTGCCTGGACTGTTCTGATTGGCTGGTGTCTGGCCTCTTCTGATTGGCTGATGTTTAGCCTGTTCTGGTTGGCTGATGCATGGTCTGTTTTGATTGGTTGATTCTTGGTCTGTTCTGATTGGCTGATGCCTGGATTTTTCTGATTGGCTGACGCTTGGTTTGTTCTGATTGGCTGGTTTCTGGACTATCTGGTCAGCTAATGCTTGGTCTGTTCTGATTGGTGGATGCTTAGTCTGTTCTGATTGGCTGATGCTTGGTCTGTTCTGATTGGTTTCTGGACTGCCTGGTCAGCTAATGCTTGGTCTGCTCTGATCAGCTGGTGCCTGGACTGTTCTGATTGGTTGATGCTTGGTCCATTCTGATTGGTTGGTGTCCGGACTGTTCTGACTGGCTGGTGGGTGCACAACGCAGGTTGTTGAATGATTGAAATCTCATACCTATCCTATCTCCCTATCTCAGGCTGCTTAGGGGGGAAGGTAAGACACACTGCACTGACCAGCGGGGTAACCTTGGGTCAGTTATTGACCTGCCTGACCTCTAGTGTCCTGGTGTGTAAAGCAGAGCTAACTGCACTTGCATAGAGTCCCGTAGGATTTAACGAGGTGATGCATAAAACATAGCACTGTGCCTGGTACCTAGAGCAGCTGCTATTGGTATTATTTAAAAAAACGATTTCTTCCAAGTTTTCAAATTTTATCAGAATCCTATAGAGCTCTGGTGTAGGATACATGAACATAACATCAACCTTTTGGATTTGAGTGTAACAGCAAGAGACAGGGTGCTCTTTGTCAAGGTTCATGGTGGTAAATATGAGGGATGGATTCCGGCTAACATAGACATGAGGGGAGTTTGATATGTGCATTGTCAGTGAGGGCTATGTTGCCCAGAGAAGGGGTGAAAATTGGTTTCTGAGGAGCAAACAAAAGCTTAGATAGTACAATGCCAGTAGCTCTCCACAGAGCCATAGTATGTAAACACATGTATTGAATATCTGGGCTATTAACATTTCATCGGAGAGGGTGGGGGATTCAGAATGATCAGAGGGGAAAAAAAGTCTATAAAGATCCTTTAGGAGGTAGGGAGGGTATGAAAAGGTCGAGACAAACTGTCTATGCGCAGGCTCAGGTCAGGGGACAGCTGGTGACCAGAAGCTCAGCACAGGCCAAGCCACAGAAGTAGGCTGGTTAGGACACATCACTATTGCCACTGGTCACTGGATGCACCAGCACCAGTGCAGGGAACAAATTCCTGTTGTTCTGTTTGACTTACCCCAACCTCAGAGTCCTAGAACCCCACGTCCCACCATGATTCATTCCATGGTATGTTCCCCAGATGCCATCAGATGGCAGGCAGGAAAAATGACAATGGCCACTAGATGAGTCATTGCTAACACTGTGATTCCAGGTGGTGTTGGAGCCCCGAGTACGGCACTAACTTCTGGAGCTATTGGTTTCATGTCGTCTGTTCTTTGATTTGGGTTCTCATCGGCCCTAGTCACAGTGATTCTGGCTCAATGTCTACCATCTCCCTATTTTCAGACAAGTGTATTTTTTATCTTCTAATCTTTGACCTGTCCTCAGGGAGACACGTGGAGATGCTACTCGTTCCTTTCAGGCTTTCTCTTTCCCTCCAAGGGGTTCCTAAGCCCTTCCTAACTTCTGGCTTAGGAGTTTTTTTGACTCATCCTTTCCTACTCAATTTTCTTATTATTCTCAGGGCCACCCTTCATCAGCTGTGACCACGGTCCCCAAGTGGGAAGTCTATGATTTTTTAAAACCCAGATTGCAGTGGGGTGGGTAGTTGGGATTAGGGATGAGCAGAGGTCAGCTGGATGGCTCTAGAAAAAAAGCCATTGTGGCTGTATCACCAGGATTGCCCTGGCATGCTTCTTGGAGACAGTACTTTGTCTTGCCTGGTGTAATTAATGCATCCGCATATTTTGTACAATGCTTTAGTGTTTAGAGTTTCATCTACATTATCTTATTTGACAGTAACAACAGTGTGATGGGATTCTTATTATGATACCTGTTTTCTAACTGAGGACATGCATGTACAGGATGTACAAACTATCAGGATTTAAATGTTCGAAAAGAGAGTTAGAATGAACCAAATCTTATTGTGCCCTCTGAGACTAATTGAGATGATCTTTGATTTGAGCCCTGGGAATAATTAGCTATCTCTGTCTTTCATAAGTTGAATGCTCTGTGGCTACAGAGCTACTGGAAACATTCCCCCCTCTGTACTTGGCTGACTTCAACACGCTATCATTTATGTTCATAAAGTCCTGAGATAGTAGCGCCTCTGTCCCCCAGCCACGTTAATCTCTCCTCTCTCTGTATGCGACCACTGAACCGCACACGTGCTCACATTCCTGCTCGCTTAGTATCTGACTGGTACTGGGCTAAGTGGCTGGAAGACTTCGTTTAGTTTGCACAGCAACCTTCTGACACAGGTACTGCTATCATCTGGACTTTATGGATGTAAAAACTGAGGCTGTGAATAATCTTAGATTGCACAGCGAAGAAAATGGCGGAGCTGGGATTTAATATCCATATGTCTGATATCTGCACCTGAGCTCTTCATCTCTGCACCACGTATGGCCTCACATTGGCATTTAAACCCTTGAGGACAAGGGCCATGACTTGCATTTTGTACCTAGGAACAGTGCCTGGAACATAATAGGCCCTCAATAAATACTTGTTGACTGAATGAATGGATAAAAGGATGAATATACTCCGGAGCCTTTCTGAAAACTCAAGTTTTCAGGTATCAAGTGAATTTCATTACTCAGAACTTTGAACTCTCCTCCGATTTCCTGAGGGACGAGGCTGTTTTCTTCAACCTGGGCGTGGTGGTGTTTCCCTACCAGTGTCTTGTTTTTTGTTCCTGTTGAGTGGAGACAAAATGCTAGCCAACTATATCATGAGGTTATTATGAAAAATTTGGAAGGCTTATAAGAATAAAAAGTTTTAAACAAATTACTGGCATTTAAACCATACATGGGGTGGCTTGTATTATAGAA
Source organism: Avahi laniger (assembly GCA_963575035.1). Lineage (NCBI taxonomy): Eukaryota > Metazoa > Chordata > Mammalia > Primates > Indriidae > Avahi > Avahi laniger. Next base: position 14,424 of record CAUYSK010128986.1, read on the forward strand.
AGGGAGTTTTCTTTCTTGTGAATATCACATAATAATTAGGGAATCATTAGATATTTGAATAGATGGGTAGAAAACTAGAAAACTGTGATGAATATGTTTTATATATTTTTGAACTCTTCCTCATCTCAATTCTTCTTTAAAATAACATGGTTTCAGATGTTTTGGTTTGTTTAAATGAGCCAACTTCATAGAAAAAAGAATTTTCTCTTTTTATTGGTTCATCTATTTGAACTCCTGTTTCAAAGAGCGTGCTGTCAACTCCCTGGGTACCTAGAAGAGTTGTGATTATTTAAATTACCTGGATGATTACTTGGATTTTTGTCTTAAAGTGTTTGCGCCTTCTTGAAGGAAAAAAAAAATCATGAATTTCTTCAAAAATAATTCAAAGAACTGGTTCCCAAGATAGAGAAATGAAAGGTAAAATCTTAAATAAATTTACGATACAATTCCAAATCAGAGAAATTCAAGGAGGAACTCAGTTCTCTAGTTCCTGTATCAACCTTCTTCCAGTGGTGTCTTTTCGTAGGGAACTTCTTTTCTCTGTCTTCAGAATGGGTGATTTATCTTTGCAAACTGGTTTCTGAGGGAGTTATTTCCAGCCGACTTTCAGGTTAACATTAAAAGCCAAAGAAGTACTCAGATTTAAAAGCAATGTTAGCTGCATAGACTGGAGTGAGATTTACGGGGGTCTCTGCTTTCTACATGCCCCTTATGAGCGGTTCTTCACTTTGGCCGCATATTAGAATAACCTGGGGTATCTGATCACACCGCTAGAGATTCTCATTTACTTTTACTGGTGTATGAGCTGGGATTTAAATTTTTACAAAGCATTCTAGGTGATTATAATATAGAGCCAAGATCAAGAATCATTATAAAGGACTTTCACATAACACAGAACAACTGCCAATAGGGAAACAAAGGGGTGAGAGTTGTCACTGACTTATAGAAAAGAAACCGACAGAATTAAGTGGGAAGGGCTGGCCCAGCTCCCCAGGTGCGGGGTATCTAGATCCTTCCTACTTAAAGTTTGGTCTAGACCATGAGCATCGGCATCATCTGGGAATTTGCTAGAAATGCATACTCTCAGTCCCAGACCTAGGAATCAGCGTCTGCACTTTATCAAGATCCCCAAGTGATTCATCTGAGACGCCTGACCTGGGCAGCCCCAGCGTGGGACAGAATGACCAAGGGTGGGGAAATACGTGCTCTGGGCTTCCTACAAAGGCAAAGTCTGGATTTTGTGGATATCCTGTTAATATTTAGCTGGAACTTCATAATGAATCTCAATTCTTAATGCTGTCCTAGAAATTGTCCCCCACACCCCAAGAAAGTCCCCTTAGATGGGCTTTTCATGCCCCATCTTACATTTTCATGGACAGGCGTTCACTGCTGCTGGTGGTTAATCTGATTAGGCTAACACCCTACCTTACGTCCAACTATGTGTGATATAATTAAATAACTATTACATACCCATTGATACTGAAACGAGGCAATTTTAGAGCACATAGGGCAGACGAAAAGCAAACAATGTATTTTCTCAGTCTTTCTTATCTACGTATACATAGGAGTTAGATGTGTATTCCAAAATTGACTGAAGGTATTTATGACTCACATCTCCAGAGGAAGTGGCCAATATGGAAAAAAGGGGAGAGTAATGGTCAAAGCTAAGGATTCTGTCACTCATCAGCTGGGCAGCTCCCTGAGCCTTTATTTTCTCATCTGTAAAATGGATATGATACCATGTAGCCAACCTCAAAGGACTGTTTTGAAGATCCGAAAAGAAAATATGTCCAAAAAATTTTGTAAACTGTAAAATGCTTCACATGGATAAGAAGTCGTTGTTGCTATTGTTATTAAACCTAAACTCTTTGGAAAACATCCCTTGGGAAGGACAATTATGTCCTTCTGAAATGTGTCCTGGGCCCTCTTTTGACTTTTAAACCTAAATCTGACCCAAATGTCCTATGTCCCTATAAAATATGGCTACAAAGTTGGTCTCCCAGGCAAACTTCTCTCTATATATTTGGTTAATAAATTGGAAATAGAGTGTATATGCAGTTTTGCATCTCTGCTTCTTTCCCATAGCATTTCAGTTTTTTACTTTAACATTTTTCCATGTTGTTAAATATTATTTGAAAACATGATTTTTAATTACTGTAAAATATTTCATATTCTGTAATTTGTTTATTCTTCTATTGTGGAACACATACATGCTAGGCCTCTAATTTTGATTCTTGTAAATAATACTACAGTGATTATCTTTAAACCTAAATTTTACCATGTATCTTTTTTGTCTCTTAGACAATGGATTTATCAGGTCAAAGAGCTTAAAGATTTTTAAGGCTTTTAATATTAATATATATTGTAAGGTTTTTAGTACAAAGGGGCTGGAAGTGTGAGAATGTTTATTTTATCATGCTCACATCAAGGGGAAAATATTTTCTCTCTGCATCTGTTTGAAAGATAAAAATGCTACTTTTCAATTATAATTTGCATTGCATTGCTTTGATTATTAGTAAGGTTACATTTTCATATGTTAATTGACATATGCAGTTTTTCTTTTATTTCTCACCCTTATCTCATTTTTCTAGCTGAGCATTTTTATACATCTGTACTTTTATTATCCTCACCCAGAGCATTGCTTCCATAGGTGAAAATTTTAAGCCAAGTAGAATAGGAATGGTGTCTCCTTCCTGTGCTCATAGGTTCTTGCACTACTTATAAAATGAGTTATTTATTCTGCCACATATAGAGGTTATAGTTGAGAATAAAAACAATATTCTCAAAATATCATAATCTTTCTTATTTTGTCATTGAATGATAATTTTAATTTCTTATACTTTCAAAATTAAATGAATTCAAATTAGGTGAAAATCTAAGTCAAACCTCATTTAAGTTATCAGTGATAGAGGATCTATATAAATCTATATGATTCAATTCAACATTCTGTAATTCTGATATGTATTTATCCTGTAATGTCTGGATTCTGACATAGAACTTACTAATGGTGATATTACAAAAAATTAATATATGGGATTACTGTTGTCCATCGTATCCATGGGGGATTGGTTTTGATCCTCCTATACCAAAATCCATGAATGCTCAATTCCCTAAAATGGTGTAGTAATTGCATGTTACCCTTCTATATACTTAAAATCATCCTTAGATTACTTATAATACCTGATACAATGTAAATACTATGCAAATGGTTGCTATACCATATTATTTAGGGAATAATGACAAGGAAAAAGTTTGTACATATTCGGTACAGATGCAACCATCCAGTTTTGGGGGAATATTTTCAATCTGTGGTTGGTTGAATCCAGGGATGCGGAAAGCACAAATATGGGCCAACTGTACTATAAGTGGTATACATCATATTCCTGTTAGATATATAGATTAGAGTTGATATATTTTATAAAATCTATATATCTAATATTTATCAATATGCTTATAATATTGATAACATATTTCTTACCTGTATGCATTACCATCACCTAAAGACGAAAGTTGCTAATGTCAAAGGAAGGGAATGCTAAATATTTGAAACTGGGAGAATCTTGCTCTGTCCTTACACATAGGAAAATACTCCCACTCTTCTTGGACCCCAACATGAAGCAGAGCCCAGAGCTGTGATCAGACAGGTTTTTGCCGGGCAGGTGTCGGTGTGGGCAGTTGGCTGGGCCACACTGGGTCAGCACCTGGGTTAGCACTTAGAACTATTCCAGGGACTGCATAGCTTCATTCCAGGAGTGTTGTTTCCTCCTAGATATTACTGCTATGATTCCAAGAGCCATACTGTGGCTTATCCCTGGGGGCTTTCTGTGGAGAACTAACAGCAAAGACGGGCCCAAGAGACAACGAATCCAGCTTTTCCATCAGAATCTACTCTATGTATTAAAACAGACATCCTTGGATGGACAAATCTGAAACTCAGACTTAGGGGGGGAGGGGAGGCAAGGGCAACATACGTAACCTAAACATCTGTACCCCCATAATATGCTGAAATAAAAAAAAAACAGACATCCTAATAAATACTAACAATCCATCAATTCTTATGAAATAAATTTCTATTTTTAAAGAAATTAGAAAACTTGCAAAGGAATTTAGAAATAGCATATACCCACACTGCTTTAACTTTACATTAAGACATCAATTCTAAGACACACCATCAATTCCAAAGGGGGCAGAGCAGAAGAGAAAAACCCTAAATTATATGTAGATATTGATTCAAGGCAAAATGGATTAAGGCAAACTGATTTATAAAATACATACATATATATATATATGGGTGTGTGTCTTAGAGTTGAGTATCAACTTTAACTGAATAACGCTTTAACTGTGATGTGTCACTGTTTAACTTATGTCTGGTTTTCTTTACCAGGACTCAATAGAAAGCTCACCCTGAATCATTTTAATAGGGTCAAAATCTTTTGAGAACTCATTTTTCCTTTGACTTCAGAATTATGGGGTTTTCATACAGTTCCGGAATAAAAGCCTGTGACCCACAACTTCAAGTGAGACGGTACAACTTAAGTCACATTGAACGTGACAGGTGAGAGGCTATAATTGTCCTGCCGCCATTAACAAACTTAACAGCTAATATTTATTGAGAGCTCACTCTGTGTCTGGTACACGCATCCTATTCTTTAATCTTCACAATAAACCGATGAGTTAGGTTCAATTATTTTTTCATTTTACAATTGAATAAATGAGGCTCACAGAGGTTAATTAAATCACCCAAATATGTTTTATAAGGCCACAGGTAAAAACAAATAAACAAAAACCAGTTCTTTGTTTCCCAAGTGTCTTCTCAAACTCAGTTTATCTGTATGCCCAAGATTCCCTGCAATAATATTGCCAGTTTCTGAAGACAAAAGACTCATTTCTCTTTTCTAAACCAGGTAATGTCTACTTTTTCATAGCACTAGCACCTCCAAAAGAAATGTTAATTAAAATTTATCTAGAAGTTCCAGTTTCAATAATAATGAGTCCTATTTCATAGTTAAACTTAAGATGACTGTCTATTAAGACTATTGACAAGGAATTCTTGTTAAGTATGAAACAGCCACAATCATTTTAAAAGTCTGATTGCTACCCAGTTGGTCTTATTTTCCCCAGGATATGGCAGCATGTTGCAGGGCTTTGGATCAAATATAACTTCTGAGAAGATGGTGAGATGTATTTGATTTAGATTTCTAGAGACTGATTTTTTCCCTCAACTCATAGACCAATTGACAAAAGAGAAGAAAACAGTTAAATGATTTATAGTTTAACACCAAATTACCCTCACGATGGTAAGAGAATAAAGTGATGAGCTTGTGCAGCTAAAGGAGAGGATGTGACTAAATCCTTGTAGACATTGTCCAGCCACAGCGTGAAAGGAAGCTGTGATGCACGTATCCAACTGACCCGCACGAGTGCGGAAGAGTCTGGTTCTTACCAAAACATGATAAATCAGAACCAAACCACATGACTGAGTACTAACCTTGGCCTCTCACCTGAGAATAATACATACCAGCGTCGTAATGAAGGCTAATGAAACAATTTAAGACAATGGAAACAAGTGTTCATCAGATATTGTCATAGAGATGTCAGGATTTCAGCCCACTAAGGCAGTATGAATATGTCGGCGATTCCCCTCTCCCCCTACGATCATGTCGCACTTTTTCTTTCTTTGCTCTTTACTTAAGTAGTTAAAATTTGAGTTTCTTTAGGAAATGACTTGAAACTTCATTTCCTCTAAAAAGCAAATCTCAGAGATTCAGATTTTATATTCAAATTTATTTTAAATATATTATTATCTATATTTTGAGCTAAGTCAGAAATTATCAAAGAATAGGATTAAGGATGGCCATTTAGGATAAATAGTAACTGAGGACCAGAACACATCTCATTTTGTGGACTTTGGAACACAAATAAGACCGACCATGAAGAACATGAGGACAGTCATTTTCCCCCTTTGTTCTGTTTCCTTTCCTTTTTTTTTTTTTTTGACAGTATGCAACTAGCCAAGCAGTTCTATAAATAGAGGAAAGTGTCACCATTTTAGGAAATATAATAGAGGTGACCATAGGAACAATAGGAGACATGTGACGGATGGGAACATGCAAGCAGTCCTGTGTCTTCCATTCACCATTCAGGAAGGTTCAGGAACCCAAGTACACACCTAACAGTCACAGTCACATAGTTCAGAGAGAATAACGAGATGTTCTGGAGAAATAATTGTCTACAAGAAATTGCCAACACCTAAGTATAAATTAAAGATAATCCCGACTAAGCATTCCCTGTCATTAATCATTGCATAACACCACTCCCATGACCTCTGGGCTGCATTAAACTCCAGGAAACATTCCTAGCTCTGTTCTAAAGACCCTGTGTCTGGGCCAGGAGTCTGGGAAACCATCAGCTTCTGCCCAGAGGACAGGGGCGGGTCTGGTATTCACCCCCTCAGCCTCTTTGAGCTCCAGGAAGAGAGACAGTTACATGGGCTCTGGATCTGAAGATGCCTAAGTCATGAGACTGGTTTGTCATGCTGTTTGAGTGCTATCAGTTTACAAGGAGTCTGCAAACACTGCAGGAACAATTCCCTGTGCAAGTGAGACTCGGGCATGCTGCTTGGAGAACCAGAGCCCAGAGAATCCCAAAAGAGTATGCAGAAGTCATGATATTCACTGTTTTGGGACTAATATTCCACTCTCAGCTTTGGTGTACAAGGAATGTTCACAGACCATTATAATGGACCTCCAAAGATTCATAACTAGACATTGTCACAAGATTGTAAAATTTATATCGCAGTGAAATGGTGCTTAAGTTTCAGCCCAACTATTCTCCATCTCATTGCAAACTGAATGATTTCAGGTTCTGTGTGTGTGTGTGTATGTGAGACCTGCTGAGGGAAACAGTTAATTAAAAAAAATATAAGGTCATTCCCCAGTCAGAACTGTTGTCTCGAGTTCCTACCTGTCCATGCTGCTGGTTTGGGTTTTCACGTGGCATTGTCCATCAATATAAAATGGAATCAGCTAAGACTTGGATGCAAGACCTGGATTTGGTTCTCTTTAAACCTGACTATTTTACCCCCACTACACTTGGCTCCTGGCTATAGCATCCTGTTCCCTGATGCATTATATTATTTTGTGTGCTCTGCTCTCTCTGCCTGGCTTTGATGTTTGGTTTCTTCCCACCTGGTAGGGACACAGGGCTGGTTTTCAGTGGTTTCCAGTTCATAGCTATTGCAGGAGGAAGCATGAATTAGTTGCATGCAGTTCAGATTGCCTAGTCCAAGTTTTAAAACATTCTCCTGTGGATACAGGGGCAGGCTGTCTAATCCTATTCCCAACCCAGGCTTGGTGTGGGCTGGGAGTTGGCCAGTAAATGGGTCAGGTGTCCTAGGACCAAGGACTGGATTGAATTGGATTATCTACAGTGAAGGGAATGGATTCTAGGATGTCCAGGTATGAGCAAAGCAGGGAAATTCTGCAAACATGTAGAATCCTAAGTACCTCAGCCTGAGAAAGGACATCCACATCAAGGTGGCCAGAGATGGCACTGAAGCCATTTTACAGAGCTGGTAACCTAAGGCCAGACAATGGTAAACGCCAGTTTCAGTAGCCAAGAAAATAAATACATGAAAAGTACTTTGGGACAAATGTTTCGTCCAGGTCTTTGAAATCCCAGCCTAAAGAAATTTCCATTTAAAGATGGTACAAAAGGCCACATACCTTTACTCGGTGAAATCCATTCCTGGTCATGTTAATTTTAGAAAGTATTTGAAAGCGATTCTCAAAGGCTTTGGCTTCACCTCGAAAGTATCTCCAGGCCACAGTGGAAACACCCAAGAGACCCTTCTGACTCCAGATTTGGAGTATTCTCTTAAATGTATTTATCGATTATAGTCCTTAAATAGAAACGGCGATTCTTTTACCACTTACCACTTTCGCTTTAAATCTCTAGAAAGTTCCAAGTTGTTGAGGATCCAGTTCTGGTGGGGAGCAATGGGGCCAGAAAGGGGTGAACATGGACTCTCCACAGCAGTTCCCATTCCGGATTTTCCCTGGGCCTGAACACCAAACACCCAGATGGCGGCACTTGGAGACCTGGGTAGGGGAAGGATTGAAAACTCTGCTTTTTAAAAATATCTCATCAGGTAAGAAATTCTTTAGGTTCCCAAATTTCTAGGCTACCTACTAGTATCAGGGAGGCCTCCTACTCTTAGGCTGTCTGATAAAGCCAGGCAAATCCCATTTACCGGGAGCAGCAGGTTCCTAAAGCTGCAAATTGAAGGAGCCCAGTGGTTCTGTGTAACTGGGAGGGCCATCTAGAAAGGCCAATCATAATTTTTTGTAAAATATGGGGTGATTTTGAGAGTGAAAAGGGAACTCTAATAGATGTGCTTGTGACTTAGCTTTCAGAAATCCTCAGTGTAGTTCACCATCAAAGAGAAAATCCATATGGCCATCTCAATAAAGGCAGAAAAAGCATTTGACCAAATTCAACATCCATTTATGATCAAAACTCTCAACAAATCAGGAATACAAGGAAATTCTCTCAGTCTTATAAAGGATATATTAAAGAAAGTATGCTGATAACATCGTACTTAATGGTGACATATTGAATACTTTCACCCTAAGATAAAAGACAAGGATATCTGCTATCACCACTTCTAGTCAATGTTGATAGAGGTCTTAGCTAGTGCAATGAAGCCAGAAAACAATAAGTCATAAAAATTAGAAAGAAAAAATAAGACAATTATAATTATATTTAAATATAATTATTTATGTATAAAACTCCAAGAAATCAATACAACAACTAGTTAGTGAATTTAATAAAGGAAGAGGGATACAAGATGAATATACAAAAATCATTTGTATTTCTAAATACAAATAATACCAAACAATTGGAAAACAACTTAAAAACAATTCCATTTATAATAGCATCAAAACAAAAAAATTTAAGAATAAATTTAACAAAAACTGTATCACTACACTAAAAACCAAAACATTGCTGAGACAAATTAAACTAGGCCTAATAAATGAAGAAATTTATCATGTTTATGGTTTGAAAGACTTACTATTTCCAAGATGCCAATTCTTCCCAAGCTGATTGAAGATTCACCGCAAGTTTAGTCAAAATCCCATTAAGCTTTTTTGGGTAGAAATTGACAAGTTGATTTTTAAATGCATATGGTGATTCAAAATACCTAAAAAGATAAAAAATCATGAAAAAGGGGGACATATTAAAAGATTCATATTACCTAACTTCAATATATAAGTCAGGTATTACTTATTTTATACAAATACTTGTTTTATGTAGTAATCAAGAAAGTGTGTTATTGGCATAAGTACAAATGGACAAATAGAACATAATAGAAATCCATAATATACTCAGACTTTTGGGTCAATTGATTTTTTTTATCATGGTTAAATATATATAAAATTTAGTATTTTAACTATTTTTAAGCGTACAGTTCTATGGCAGTAAGTATATTCACATTCTTGTACAACCATCTCCACCATTCATCTCCAGAACTTTTTCATGTTCCCAAACTGAAACTCTGTACCTATGAAGCACTAATTTCCCATTACCCGCATTGTGTAACTCTCACATCTTATATAAAAATCAACTCAAAATAGGGTCACAGATGTAAATGTAGAACATAAATTGTAAAATTTTAAAAAAGACAACATAGGAGAAAATCATTAGGACTTAGGACTGGTGACAAGTTCTTAGATATGACACCAAAAGAAAAAATTGATAAGTTGAGATTCATCATGATTAAAAATATTGACTTTGTAAAAGAGCCTACTAAGAAGATGAAAATACAAGCTACAGACTGGGACAAACTATTTCATAATGAACTCATGTTTAGAATATTAAAAAAACTCTCAAATCCCAACAGTAAAAAGTAACCAATTAGAAAACAGACAAAAGACATAAAGAGCCTTTTCACCGAAGAGGTGAAGATTATATACAAATGACAAGCACATGAATAGATGTTTAAGATCACTAGCCACTAGATCTATCAAGTCACTGTACATCTATTAGAACAGCTAAAATAAAAAATAGTGACAATTCTAAATGCTGGAGAAGACATGAAGAAACTGGATTTCTCAGACATTGTTTATAATGGGAATTTAAAATGGCATAGTCACTTTGGAAATCAACTTGGCTGTCTCTTTAGAAACTGAACACATGCTTGCAATACAACCTAGCAATTGCTTTCTGGGCATTTATCCAGGAGAAATGAAAACTTACATCCACACAAAAACCTATATATGGATGTTGATCACAGCTTTATTTGTGTGGCCCCAAACCAGAAATAACCAAAAGGTCCTTCAGTAGGTTAAATAAACTGTAGTGTATCTGTACCACAGATGGTATACTCTGGATGAACTGTTGATGCATACAACAATTTGGATAGATTTCAAGAGCATTATGATGAATGAAAAAATTCAATTCCAAAAGGTCATAGACTGTCTGATTTGACTTGCATAGCATTTTCAAAACGAGGATTTGTAAAGACGGAGAACAAATGAGTGGTTGCCAAGGGTTATGGATGGTGATCGTGGCCTTTGTGACCGTAAAGGACAAGGCGAGGGGATCTTTGTGGAGGTGACCTAGTTCTGTATCTGGACTGTGATGGGTGTTACAGGAATCTACACTTGGAATAAAATAGAACTATGTGTACACACTGTAGCAGAGTCAATTTCCTGGTTTTGATATTGTACTATAGCTACAACCATTGGGAGGAACTATGCGAAGGGTATAGGGGATCTTTCTGTACCATCTCTGCAACTTCCTGTGAGTCCATACTTCAAAACAAAAATTTAAAAAAGACCTTCTTGCCTCTGGAAAGGCAACGAAAACTCCAGTCACAGATTAGGAGGCAATATTTTTAGTACATTAACATCTCGTAAGGCACTAGTGTCAAGAATACATAATGAATGGACTTCTATATATCTGTAATAAAGAATCCAATAAAAAATAGTCAAAAGATTGAATGCATATTTTACAAAAGAAGATGCGTGAATGACCAATAAGCACATAAAAAGATACTTAACATCGTTAATCACTAGAGACATGCAAGTTAAAACTACAATGAGATGCCACTTTACAAACACTAGAATGGCCAAAGTTGAAAAGACTGATAACACCAAATATTAGCCAGGATGTGGAGCAACTATAACTCTCATATATTGCTGTAAGTGTATAAAATGAGACACCCACTTTAGAAAACTCATTAGCAGCTTTTTTGTTTTAAAGTTAAACCTACACCTATCCTATAATCCAGTGATTTTACTCTTAGTTGTATATGCAGGAGAAATGAAAGATATGCCTGTAAATAAAGTGTACAGGACATTTATAGCAGCTTTTTACACAATTTCCCCAAACTGGAAATGACCCACATGTCCATCCACGATGAAATATACTCAGCAATAAGGAATAAACACACGGCAGTATGGATGAATCTGAAATCATTATGTTGGGTAAAATAAGCCAAACCCAAAAGAGTACAAACTTTATGATTTCATTTATATGAAGTTCAAGATCAGGAAGAAGAAATCCAAGGTGATCGAAATCAACATATGGTTGCCCGTGTGTGTGTTAGTCAGGGGGAGTTTGACTGGGTAAGGGTATAAGGAAACCTTCGGGGGTCTTAGAAATGGTATATATTTTGATTGGGTTGTTGCTTATACATATAGATGGATACATTTGTCGAAACCTATTGAATTGTACACTTAAGAGCTATAATTTTTACTATATGTAAGTAACATTTTTTTAGAGATGGGGTCTTGCCATGTTGCCCTAGCTGGCCTTGAACTCCTGGGCTCAAGCAATCCTGTAGCCTCCCTAGTAGCTGGGACTACAGGCGTACAACACTGTGCCTGGCTTGTACCTTTTAACTTCATTAAAAAAATGTAGGATCAAGACCTAAATCTTGGCAGTTCCAAGCATATTGAGACTTAAGTCTGGAGGCTTCCAGCACAGATTGGCAAGGTGACAAAGGCGTCTACAGTTCTTATGGCAAAGTAATGAAAAGGCTGCCTGGTCACGGAGCAGAAAATAGCCTCCTTTCCAGATCCCCAAGTCCAAAGAATGGGGATAGTGATGAAACAACAAACCTGAAGCAGAAGATACTCATGACATAGGCCTGCCCTGACTTGGGTCCGCCCTGGAAACTATTTTCTCTGTTGTAATTGCAAAGACAAGAGGTCCCCTGAATGCCTGACCAACTGGTCTCTGCTTGTCACTGGTAGCCAGAGAAGCTGAGAAGACAGTTTTTTCCCAGTTCTATTGGCACTGGGGCTAACTTTCTGATGCAAAGACTTTAGAAAGAGAGCTTGTGTAGAATCTGAAGCATCCGTACGTTGCCCTTTTCTCTGCTTGGATTCCTACTTTAAGGACTTTGTTTGCAAAGTTAGATTTCCGCCCAGTGGATTTGTTTTTGTAGGAGATTCTGAATCAATGAGTTCTTTAGCGTGCTTTGATTACCTAATCTCTAGGCTGAATTTCAGCTTTTTCATTCATTAGAGGATCTTTGGAGCTGAACAGAGAGAATTAAATCTCCTGAGAGCCTCAACATTGGTTCACAGATGGAAAGAATATTTGGAAACTGCCAACTGCAAGTACTCATTCTGGCTTCCCTCCCTCTAAACTAGGAAGTTACTGGTATTTGAACACCACGCGGGATGACAAAGAGAAAAGCGAAGGGATCTGCTGTCTCATAACTGTTCCTTTTAAGAGATCTTCCTCAGTCTGCTCCACTCATTTGACTGTTTCTTTTTCCCCCTCCCTTTTTTTTTTTTTTTTTTTTTTTTTTAGAGATGGGGTCTTGCTCTCTTACCCAGGCTGGTCTTGAACTCCTGGCCTCAAGCAATCCTTCCGCTCAGTGGCATGACTCCTGTCTCACTTTTTCAAGTCTGGACTTTGGCTAATAATATTTCTCCTTTTTGGAGTGCTTTTCATCACTGTCCACTTCAACCTTCAGTGCTCACCCCAACGCTAATTCCCGGAAGAAATCCTCCCTTCAGTTCCAATTGGTGGTGTTCTCTTCTGCTTCTAAGCTGTCTTGGCACTTTGAGGGAAAAAAAAACCTTATGGACTTACTTTTCATCTTTCAATAAAGCCTATAGTCATCTTATTTTCATTATTGGATTATAAATCCCTTGAAGGACAAAGCCATGCTTTACTTATCTCCATAATCCTTTCTATATTTTGTATAGTATTTAGCACATAGTAGTCATTTAATAAGTATTTATTGACTTCAATGTAATTCCCACTATTTAAAAACTGTATTTATGCTACATAAGGTTAGGATTAGTTACTATAGTTTGGCTAGGACCAACAATTTTAAACGTGTCAACTCCATTTTTTCCCCCAAATAATGGAGTACTGTCTTCAGTTTATATGAAACATTTAAAATGAAAGGAAAGGCCAAGAGACAGGGATGATATTCTTTAATCCTCTCCAAACTATCATACACTTGCCATGGCTCTCAGTGAGACAGGTGTTGTATTTCCCTAAGAAATAAAATATAGACACTGTAAGAGAACTGCAGGTCTTAGAAATTGTTGGGGAAGCAGAATGAGCTGGAAGCCTGGTGTCAGCTAACAGCAAAGTAACCATGGCCTCAACAACCGACTTTGGAGTCACCGCCATTGTTTCTCTGGGAGACTTTCTATAAAATATTTTTACTGTGTCTTAATATTTGATAAAATTGTTCTTGCAAATGTCAGACTGTCTAGATGTCACTAAGAACCATTTTGTCTAAGGTGGAACTGGGAATTTAAAGGGAGAAGAGTTGGGTTTTATGATAGTAGCAGAAATTGAAATTCTTAAGGGAAAAGTAAGATTCTATAGGCCAGAGGGGTAGGGGAGAGTTGGGGCTGCTTCTCCATCTTGCTCTTATTACTGGGAGATTTCCTTCTGGAACTCTTCTCTGCTGAAACCATGAAGTGTTTCATTACTGTTTTAAACAAGAGAGCCAATCCTTGTCCGATATGCTCAATAAATGTTCACTGATTGATTGCTGATACATGCTCTTGGCTATTCCAGATGGATTAGCTCTGCTTGATGTGAGAGCCATATGGAACTTCCATCCAGGATGACTTCTGGCCCACTTGTAGCCCAGAGATGACCTGACAGCACATTTGGTTGTTTTGTTTTGATAAACCATGGCCTTCCAACATCTTTGAAGCCCAACTCTGCCCTACTTGACTGCACACTAGACGTTTGTTTGGACATCAAGGTACCCTAAATTTGATGAGAAAGGCTCATCAGATTATTTTTCATGTTTTCACAGGCCTTGAAGGACACATGCTTATTTTCTTCATAATCTTCATCCAGTTTGCCCTCTCTGCTGGGGTCTTCTTTCATTGTGAAGAATAGATTCTGAGGTAGGAGGGTACTTAAACCAAGATGTTCACTGTAGACTACGAGGAACATGGAACTTTATTTGATCCTTGGCAGGAAACTGCAGTCCTAGGACACAGAGCAGGCAGAGAAGACTCAGAGCCATAGCGGCCACCTCTCCCCACTCTTTCTGGACTAATGCTGCAGGATATAGTTTTTTGGCTTCAGGATTCAAGTCTGATTTGTAATGGGAACAGTAGTGCTGGGACAACTTGTTTCTAAGATGAGGTTTCCCCTGCCTCCTTGGTAACAGGCAAATGAAGAAGGAATTACCTTCAGCTGCGTTTCTACATCTCTGATTTCAGGTTATAACCAACCTTTTTAAACTAAACACAAACATAGCAAAAAATCTAGACTATATTGGTAAACATTTTAAAAATGAAATTTGAAATCCTACCAGAAATAGACACATATTATACACATATCATGTAGATCCTTCTAGATACTTCTCCTAAGCAAATATACACACACGTCTATTTTAAAAATAGATTCACACTCATTGCTTTGCCATCTGGATTTTTGTTTTGTTTTTCCTTTTTTTAAAAAAACATTACCTTCTGCAGTACTTCCCTGTCAATAAATGTAGCTATACGTAAACATTTGTGATGGCTTCATGAGTTTGATTTCAGAAATGTTTTACATTAAGTTGTATGTATCATTGTTTCAGTATTGGATTTGAACAAAGTTGCAGTCATTGATATTATTTTGCTTAATTTTATTTTTCAACGAGGACTCAGAGTTTCTTGGGTATAATATTCATATTAATATTTTGGGCAAAAATTCTGGCTTTTGGCCTAAAATATCTTTTTAATGTAACCAAAATATGATAACATATTATTCAGGGCCACTTTGCCACTCATTAATTTAGGTAAAACTAGCCTCTAGTTCTTATTCTAGGTTGGAACATTCAGAGTCTTCCCCATAAATTCTACATCTTCCTTTTGTTGTCCTCTGTTTCTATTTCTGATCCTACATCTTCCATGTTTTCCCCTGTGTCTCTATTTCTGATCCCATAGATTCTTCAGTGTGCCACCTTAGGTCAAATTTGGACATAAAGCTGAACACAGATCCCTGCCCTTTCTCTATTTTCTGCAAGCAATACAATCCTTCTCTGTGTTTTGTGCTTAACTGAAGATTCGAGGTGTCATAGAGAAGGATTCTATCATGTCCCATACGGCCTTCCCACAAACATTTTGTCAACACCTCCCAAAGCCCATTTTCCAGATCATCAACTTCCCTACTGCTTGCTGACTCTGCCATGACCCCAACACCCTGCCCCACAACTCACACTGTTCCTCCAGTTGAGGAGCAACTGCATGTGGTCAGTCTGTCCAAGGAGGCCCCCAGAATTCTGGTAAACAAAATAACTCAGACATATTATTCATTTTTGATTGATTTGAATGGAATTGGAGACATTTTGATGCTACCATTCAAGTGTATTTATTCACTTAACATAAAGTTCTAGATCTGTGAAGCAAGAAATAGCCTCAAAGGATGGCAGAGTCCAGCTCCCTGGTTCTGCAGTATGAGAAACCAGGGACTAGAGAGACAATATTCCCAGCCTCACTGGGATCCTCAGGGCAGAGCCTTGACCAGAATTCCAGATTCCTGATCCCATTGCTTTACATTGTAAGACCAAATCAGGAGCCTTTTCTCTATCACAGAGAAAGAAGGAAGTTCCTCTGCCCTCTGCCCCCATCCTTTTGGGGCAGCAGCATCCAGGACCAAAAGATGCCAATGGAAGAGTAGATTTAGGCTCTGAAGCATCCATACTTTTAAAAAAGGGCAGAAATTAAAGGTGATGAGTTTTTAAACATCAGAGAAAAGGGTGAATTATTAGTGTTCAAACCAAGAATCTAACATTACTGCATTTCTTCTGCTTATCTCATAAATCTGCCTAAGCTTTTGTGACCAGAAGGATGACCTCGATTTGTGGGACCCTGGCCTGGGATCCAAGATTTTGAAGATTTGTTCCAGCAGTTGCCCTTTGACTCTATGTACAATCCTTGAGAATTACCTTAACCTTTTTGTGAACTGACTCCCTCTGCAAAGGGAGATAATATTACTTGCCTTCACAGGTTGCCTTTTAAAATTCTATGCAATTCCCAGGGGGAAAGTTGTGTTTAATCTAGAGGGGAAAAAAAAATCATACTTTGCCCTTTCACCAACATTTAGATAATTATCTGAGATAAACAATGCAATTGAGTTTATTTTTGTGTCAATGTTTAGTCCTTTTCAGTTGAACAAAATATAATTACTCCAAGAATGTTTTAACTTTAGCTTTTGAAAATCTTGTTTCATCTTAGGATGTTATAACTTATATCTCATAAGAAAAACTAGGCAGAATGAAATTTGAAATTATATACAAAATTTAGCTAGCCCCTCTGGAATACACCTGGAACTTCTCTCTCCTATGAACATAGCATAATGTACAGTTCTTCTTGGCTACTGATCTCTGGTTCCTTGAGTTAGTTGCCATTAGCTTCTTTACAATTTGCGGATGACTTGTATTGCATCTGTTCTTATCTCTCCAGTGAGCTGTAAGATTGAATTCTAACTCTCCACTTGAGTATTCCACAACAAACTCCATCTAAAAATGTCCTGAATAGAGCTCTTCATGATCTTCCCTTTCTTCCTACCAAGTCCTCCTCTGTCTCAGTTAACTATTTAAGCCTGATATTCATTCCAGATCATTCTCTTTCTCTCCCCAGCACTTTCAATCAATCGGGAAGTCCTGTGAGTATATGTAAAGTCTTTCTCCTTCTTTTCCCCAAATCACCATCTTGGTTCAGCCTCTTATCTTTCATTTGAATGATTGCTACTTATTAATTCAACAAATATTTGTCAAGAATATATTGTATGCTGGGCACTGTTGTTCTAGGAACCTGGGATATAATTATCAAGCAAAATAGAAAAAGTTCCTTGCCCTCAAAGAGCTTACATTCTAGTTAGGGAAGGAGAAGACAGACAATGAAAACATAATACATAAGTTATACAGTAAATTTTAAAATAATAACTATAGAAAAAAAAAAGAAATAGGCACTGATGTTGGGATTGGGGTGGAGAGGCTGTAGTTTTCCATTTTAAATAGGATGATTTCAGTAAGCTTCTTTGAGAAGATGACATTTGATCAAAGACTTGAACGAGGGAAGCCATGTGTTTACCTGGGGGAAACTTCCCAGACAGAGGGAAAAGGCCTTAAAATGAGAGTATGGCTGGTGTATTCCTAAACAGCAAGAGGAATCACTGTGGGATTTTGAGCAGAGGAATGATGGGATTTGGTATGTGCTTTAAGAGGATCGCTTTGGCTGCTGCATTGTGAACAGACCTAGGAAAACCAGGAGAGATACAGGGATACAAGGTAGGAAGCTGTAGCCATAAAGCAGGTCAGAGATGCTGGTGCCTGGGACAGGGTGGTAGCAGTGGAAGTGGTGAGAAAAGGCAGACTCTGGAAATATTTTGAAAGTAAAGGCAATGGATTTCTAGAAAGACTGGGTTGCAGTGTGAGAGAAGTACAGGAGTCAGGAATGGGGGTTTAGTGACCCAAGGGGTTTACCTACCTATGGTTTTGAAGGAACTTAGGGAATTTCACCCTAAAATCTGACTCCTTGGTATAAACAGTGTTTTGAATTAAAGGCCCTGAGAGATCAGCAGGCCGTGGAAGGGGCTTTCCCTCTATCTGGTAAACCAGATGGATCCATCAAAAAGAACAATCGACTTCCCTTCCCCTCCTTGTTATCTCATTATGTTGCAAGAAAGGAGATCAAGAATGCAACCGGATGTGGCCCAGAATATTTTAAATATAATACTAGTCTCTCAGCTTAATTTAATTTGTGAAGAGAATCATTTACAAGTCAGTCTGTTTCCCCTATCCATTCATCCTCCCCAGCAACCATATATTGCCTCCATATTCCTCATCTCCCTCTCCCCTCTAAAAGGAGGGTATAAACATTTCTGGACTTCATTGAGATATTGAGTAATCACTCTATGATTTTCCCAATGTGTATGGTAAATAAACCTCTTTCTCTTATTAATCTACCCTAATTGTGAGTTCATCTTTTAGGGAGAAAAGGGAAGTTTCCCTTCACCCCGACAGTTTTTCCCTGCTCAGTACCACCTCCTTTAAATCCATCCTCCACTGTCCTGCCAGAGTAATCCTTCTAAAGGTGGACCTGTCCCTCCTTGCTTGAAACCTTTGGTAGCTCTCCTTGACCTACATCCCCTTCATTTAATACAGGGAGACTTTTGTGATGTCGCCCTGTCTACCTCTCCATTGTCATTTCCTGCTTCTCTACTTTGTAACAATTCCAAAGCTCTGCATGAGGACTTGCCCACACCATACTAGATCATGATTTTGGGTCTCAGACAGTGTTGTTTCATGTTTTCTACGTTGCTTAAGCACAAACCCCTTTCTTTGCTGATCTGCCCAGTTTTGAGGCTCTCAATTGTCCAACCTCAGATATCATCTTTTCTAAAAGGTGGAGCGAGTACTGCCTGTGAATGCCCACCATTCTGTTGCATGTACCAATCATTGCATCACGTTGAAACGTGTCTGTATTTTTTTGTAACTGAATATAAGCTACTTTCTCCCTTCCCGTGCAAGTACTTAGCACAGTACCAGGCACATAAAGTATAGCTGACCCTTGAACAGCTAAGATTTAAACTGTGAGAGTCCACTTATACGTAGATTTCCTTCTGCCTCTGCCACCCCTGAAACAGCAAGACCAACACCTCCTCTTCCTCAGCCCACTCAACAGGAAGATCTTTAGGATGATCCACTTCCACTTAATGTAATAATAAATATATGTTTCCTTATGTTCTTCTTTATGATCTTAACATTTTCTTTTCTCTAGCTTATTTTATTGTAAAAATACAGTATATAATACATATAACATACAGAATATGTGTTAATCCACTCTTCGTGCTATCGCTAAGGCTTCTGGTCAACAGTAGGCTATTAGTAGTTAAGTTTTGGGGAGTCAAAAGTTTCAAACTGTAAGAGGACTTGGTGCTTCTAACCCCTGCATTATTCCAGGGTTGACTGTAATAAGAATTCCATAAATATTAGCTACTCCAGTTTGAAGGCTCAGAGGCTGGGTCTGTATGAATCTAAATTAAGCAAAATCCCTCCCCGGTTCACAGGTCTTCCAGTGGCATCTCAGGATACAACATTACCTTTTATCACTGAAGACCAAGAGTGGTCAGGTGAAGTCAGTGTCTCATGTGGCTAATGACTTTCTCTCTGCATTGCCTCAGCCAACCTGGGCTCCAGTGGGCCCGCCTGCCTCCTTGGCTGTGCTGTGATGAATCCTATACATTTTATACTATTTTTCTCCTAAACCTAAGACAATAAAAGCACAAGCAGCATTTTCTCTTGGTGACTGCCCTGTGTAGGGTTAGTTTGGGGATGAAGATAGCCTAAAGGAGACGCCAAGGGACATGTCATCGTGGGCCATGTAGGCTCAGGTCACCTTTGTGGACAAAGTCTAAGAGAAGCAGATGGGGCCATTTTGTAAGCTTTCTGTTCAAAGAAGATCAGCATATTTGTCCAAAAAAGGGCTTTTGGACACACATGCTAATGGAACAGAGCAGATATAGGAAACATCAAACTGAGTCTTTCTGGAGGGAAAAAAATGAAATGAGGATCCCAACAAGGCATTCCCCCCATGGTGAAATAAAGACCCGATGCTATATTACACTGTTTGTTTAGCTCTCACAACAGGGGTCCTGGGATTGCAGCCAGGTGCATAGAGCCTTGCCCTGGGCAGCTGAACGGAGCCAACACCACTTGCTGAAAGACAATGGCGCCCCAGCCTGTGGGCCAGAGCAGCTTTGCACATATGCTTGGGAGAGCCACAGCCTCTGTGAGTGGTTAGTCGTACGTTGGCAGCTTGGCAACGTCACGTTCTTCTGAAGGCTGGAAGGGTCCAGGGGGAGTCAGTGGGAGGTATTGGCAAGGCCAGTGGGTCTGGGGCTTTAAACAATCTCAAATGCCCCGTGACTTTCCAAGTCTTTGGTAAATTACCTTTTATAAGCTTTGTTAAGCCTCAGCAGCCTGGAATTGTCTCCTGAAAACTCAGCCATCTGTTTCCCTCCTGTCTATAATTCTGACCACACCAAAAAAAGGGTTTAATTTCAGCAAAAGATTATTCTTTCCTTTTAAAAATAATGAGGAAGGAAAAGGAGAGGGCAAAATGAATCAGGATGAAAGATGTAGAAGCAGTTACATAAGGAGGTGGGTATTTCTGAAACAGAACCATGAAAAAGTGCATTGTGAATTTTTGGTGACTGGAGTTAGAATAATTAGCATATTAGTCAGCACCTTGCTGAACAAAAAATGAATATATACTAAGCTACCTTTAAATGCAAGGAACTAGGCTAGGTGCTGTGAAAGAAAAACAAAAAAGACTTTTAAGGAATAGTCACTGCACTCAAGGGAGACAATGTAACTTAACCAAACTGGGTTCGTTTGTCTGCAAGCAACAGAAAGCCAGACACCGAAACACTGGGTTGCAGCCAAAACAAGGAGACAGGAGTCAGACTGAAATCTGTCTCCCAGAGCTGGGGATTGGGGCAGGATTTATAGTCAGAGGGTAATGAGGCATGATCTGATAGGATCTTGCAATGGAGTGATGCCAGGAAACATACTCTGATTGGATCCTGCCATGGGGTGATGCAAGGGTTTCATCTGATTGGATCCTGGATCCTGCCATGCTGTGTCCACTCCTTAATTCAATTCCCTGCTCCTTGCTCCTCCTAGGAGCACCTAGGTTCGGCCCCTGGTTGCAGGCTTGGCTTATCTGGGCATGCTCAGGTTATGTGATCTTTAACCTGGGGGTCCATGGTAACCGAAAAACAATTCACAACTTTGTTACCTAAAAAGCTGAACCAGATTGATCTGGTGTGGTTACAAGAGTAGAAATTTAAGTGATAACTTAAGAGAAAAAAACACAGCTGGAGAAATGTTGCAAGACAGATGTTCGATACAGGTTGGAAGTCCTCATCATTGGGATGAGGGTACGACAAGCACTGTGAGCTGAAAGGTTTCAAGGAAGGGAAAGCAAAATTTAGAGAAATGGAAAAGACTCTCAGAAGCACCAAGTTCAACTTTCTATCCAAACATAAAACCTTTTCACAGTCTACAACTTCTTTTAAAATATTTTTGGTACAGGTATCCCTTAATTCACAAATCAACCCCTTTTATTTTGAGGATGTTCTTTTTTTTTGCTAGAAAATTCTCCTCAGCATAGATCTGAGGGGTAGCTTTAACTCCCCTCACCCCTTTTTTTCCACTTCCAGACAAGAGGGTTTTGTCTAATCCCTCTTTAAACTTGATGACAACCACCAGCAATCCCCGGGTCATCTCCTCTCAAGACCAGCTATCCCTCCCTGCTTCCCTCACGTGGTTCAGAATCCAGCTGTTCTCTGGCTACATTCTGGTCTGAGAATGCTCCTGCCCAAAGGTGGTAACCAGCCTTGAGTCTGGCACTCCAGATGTGCTCTGATCGAAGATCCTGTGATCATCATTTGTCATGCTCTGAACATGATTCTCCTATTAATACAATCCAATGTTGCCTTAGGTTTCAGCCACTGAATTGCATGATATAAACTTACTTTAACACTACAGTAATTAAAATAGCTTTATACCTGCATGGATACATAACTCAATAGACTATAGAAACAGAGCCATGGAAATTTAGTACACATTACAGATTTCTTTTCTGATAAGTGGGCAAATATGAACTATTCGATATGTAGTGTTAAAAAATTGGGCTGTCCATTTGTTTGAAATGGCGATTCAACGTACTGTTATCTACCACTATATACCCAAATTCATTTCAGATATATTAAGGTCTAGATGTTATGGTATATAAATATGTATGAAAAATTTCCTAAAAATATATATAATACATTTTGAGACAGAGAAGATGACATTCTTAGGGGAAAAAATAGGTAGTATTCTGTAGAGTATTATAAAAATATAACACTGTCACAGGGTTGATCTGTGTGACCAATGGAATGTAGAGGAGTTATGGGATGTAGGTTCCGAGATTAGGTTACAAAATACTTTGACTTCTGTCTTGCCGGCTCTCTTTCTCATGTAGATGCTCACTCTGGAGGAAGCCATGTTGCAGGCAGCCCATTAGCGTCCCATGGAGGAAGAACTGGAACCTCCTGCCAGCAGGTTGTGTGAGTGAGCATGGAAGTGGACCTTAAGGCCCAGTTAATTCTTCAAAGACTGCAGCCCCAGATGACAGCGTACTACAACGTACAGCGTAACTACAACGTACTGACACATCCTGAGCCAGGACCACACAGCTAAACTGTTCCTACCTTACTGACTCTTAGTAATCGTGAAATATAATGTTTGATGTTTTACGCTGCTAGATTTGCCCCTACACATATCACATCTATTTATTTTTAAACAATCTTTAAAAAGGAAAGTGGACACGGCAGGAGAAATTACAGGGAAAAGTAGCAGCATTTTGCTATCTTTGTAGTCAGGAAATTTCTTACTAGGCAACTAAATGATTTCACATTCAATATGTTCTATTTTTGTTTTGCTTGATTTTTATTATGTTCTGCTGAGAATAAGTGAGGTGAACAACTTCAACATTTGGAGAACTGAGGCAGAGACTAGAGGAAGAGGTTTTTTAACAGATTGTGCAACTTATATGGGATGGGAGAAAGGTGGCTAACCTAGACCTTACTCAAAAGACTGTGTCCCCATGTTGAGTTCTGTTCCCGAGCACAAGGACCTGAGAGTTTGATAATGTAATCGACTCTTTATAGTTATAAACACAGTTCGTATTTTATCACAACTAAAGCAGCTGAAAATATAAGTCCTAAATATATATATATATATATATATATATATATATATATATAAAGGGGTGGGGACTGAATTTAGAATATGCCAGTACATCAATAGCAAAGAGACAAATTATATTTAATGCCACATGGAAAACCTAACATGGCTCATTAGACCGCACAACACATTCCAGAAGCAATTCTTGGGGACAAGTGGGAGGAAATACAAACTAGCTCCCCTTCCACTTTCTACCCCTTCCCTTGTAGTGAAATCTGGATTCAGAAATTGTATTTGTAATGCAGAAGAATCATGTGTTAAAGGCTTTGGTGTCTCCCCCTTCCTCTTCCTACACACCTACATCACCTCCCCACCCACTAGAAGGTGTGGGGCTCAGGGCTGCCTCCATCTCCATTATGGGGGCGAGATGCAATTTAGTAAAAATTCCTGAGTTTGTGTCAGTGTTCTGTTTGCATCTGATACCCATTTTACAGTCAGGCCTAATCCGTCTCTGGAACAGCCCAGCCTGCTTCAGGCTCCCTTTGCACTTAATCGAAAGGCTCGTGCTGATGCAGCCGTCCACCTCACATGTTAGGTCTGTTAAGTTCATCTTCCTTCTTAGCTGGAAGGCAGTTTATATGTCTGTGCACGGGCACAGGTTGACTCAGATACACTAAGGTAAACTCAGGAATACTCAGCTATACTCAGGTAGAGTCAGGTTTACTCAGGTTCAGGAGTTCCTGGTTCAATGATACCTTTCCATGGTTTTCTAATTAAGATTTTCCATTAAAAAGGATAATTTGAGACTGTATCTGAAGTATAGAATGAAATTTTTAAAGACCATAGGACCATATGTATTAAATAGCTACATTAAATATAGATTATCAAGTATATATTTCATACTCTTAGGTATGAATTCAGTTTAAACAGATGGATTCTAATTTCAGAATCCATATTCCAGTCTTTTCTTATAAACCTGTCATAGCCAAGGAGTTGCTCCCTCGGCGGGGCCTGTGCCTGCATCCCTCTCTCCACTGACAAGGACAAGGCTATAGCTGGTGAGTCCAACCACATCTCAGCTTCTCAGAGCTCATGGGATCTGCAGGACAGGCCAGGTTCATCCAAGGCCCGAGTTTCCTAGTCTAGGCCTGGACAGGGGTGAGAGACCTTCAGGAGAAGCAGAGCAAATTTTCCTTATGTGGCATTTTGTCTGAGGCAAATAAATACTCAGTTCCACATCAATGAATTGGTTAGGAAGTGAACTACCCTACATTTATCAGAGTGCCCTATTTTGGAATAGAGAAAAGAGCTTATTTCTAGATGTCTGCAGTGGGACTACCTAACCACATAGAAGTAGATGTGACGTTATATAAAATCATCATAATTTTAAAATACCCCTCATCTCGTACTCATTCCTGTGGCATGATCATACCAGGATGTGTCTCCGCAATAGCATTTATTATGTTACTTACAGAGAACATGCACTCCTTGCGGCTGGGTGTACACCTTATTTATGCTTAGCACAATGCCTGACATTTGTGGAACGTCAGTAAATGTTTGTTGAACAACTGATCAATGGAATTAATGAATTTTTCATACTTCTAATGAAAATATCTGCTCTATCGACATAATTTACCCAAAGAAAGGGCTAGTGCTTTCCTTCATGTTCGGTGGTGTTGCACTTTTGTTTTCTCCTAGTCTAGTGATGGATGTAGTCTTGCTTCACTTATTTTCCACATAACCTCTGGGTGACCCTAAATGAGGCCTTACCTATCTGGCACTTTATCTTGTCAACATTCCTTGCATGGTTATCGTTCCTACCTATCTCGACCCACGGCTGGATTGATTGACAGAGTAGGTATTTAATCCCTGAAATCCATCTCTCCAGATTCTTAACCATTTGATTTCATCGGTTCTGATTTCCTTCCAGTTCTACTTAAGGTTATCTCGACCCCAGCAGCCCAGGTGAGAGTTTTATAGAGGCAGCTGAGAGACACATGTGTATTATCTTTAGCCCTGATGATGACTCGCGTGTATTTATGTATGTGGACACATAGTCACTCAGGGCCAAGAAACAGGTCACTTGTAGCCTCTGCTGCAGACTGCATGTTTGGCTGCGGTCTTTTCATCTGCAAAAAGTGCACACCTTTTCAGCCTTGTTGAGAGCTAATCATGGGAAGAGCTGCAAAGCCCATGAAGTCCCTGCCACAGCATGTAACTTAAAGCCAGGTGCAGCATATCAGGGAGAGGAAAATACCAGAATGGCAGAAATGTCAAAGGGAAGGCAGGTCAACAATGGCATCTTATCCCCAGCATGAAATATTGCCCATCAGCTCCAAAGCCCTGCATTATGCCTGGGTGCACAGGAAACTGAGTCAGGCTGTACCCTGGCTTGAAATTTTTACCCAACAGCCAAACGTTAGATCTTCTGGGAAACAGATTTACTCTTGCAGCCATTTATTGCAATCTCTCTGTCCCTGCAACTGTCGACAGTAACACTGTCACCGCCAGAGGTTAAAAAAGTGAGAAAACAATTCTGCTCAATTGTCTGGGTAATGTTTAAACAGAGCACGGCTAGCTAGTTGCCAGGCACTGGGCTAAATGCTTTACGTGGTGTCCCTCACTGGATACCCCTCCTGATGCTATGACATAATATCATTAGAATTTTCCAGATGAAGAAATTAAGGCTTTAGGAGGATATTCTCAAGATCATACAGCTATTAAACAACATGCTGGGGATTTTAAGCCAGCCCTACCTGACAGCACAGCTTGAGAGCTACGACGGTGGCCGCAGAAGATAGGTTTACCCCAACATCAATCTCTGTGGCCTTAGTGACAGTGACCAATCTGGCCTTATCTCCATAACTTCAGAAGTTCCTCAACCTTCCTTTAGTCTCTTCCAAGAGGGAAACACTGGCATTCTAATGTCATCTTTTTGCCTCCTTCCAAATACTTACTGAACATGTGAACGGATTTCCGAAGAGTTAAAAACGTGACTCATAAATATAGAATCAACGTGCATCAAAAATTTATTCACATCATTGAGGGAACTAGTATGATAGTAAAACTGGTTCCAAAAGCATTTTCAGGAACTAGATATTTATAGACCGTTTGTGGGTGGGGGAAAGAATGCCAGAATAAGATTCCTAGATTAGATGAAAAACTTTTGATGTCCTCCAAGGCAATAAAATCATGAACTTGAGGTTATCCTGTCTACCAAATCAAAGTACCAGATCACCTCACAGCAATGTCTGGCTCTGATCAAAATTAAAGATAAAACCAAACACAAACACATTTCCTTAGATCAATGGGCTCTCAAACTGTGTTGCATGTTAAAATCACTTGGAGAGATTTTAAAAATCCTGACTCCCGAGATTTTACCTTTATTAATTTCTTATTGCTGCCGTAACACACTACCACACATGTCATGACTTAAAGAAATCCAGCTTTGTTCTCTTACCGTTCTGAAAGTCAGAAGTCTAAAACGGGTCCAAAGGGCTGTGTTCCTTCTGGAAACTCTCACACAGAATCCTTTCCTTTCTACCTTCTAGAGGCTGCCTGCATTCCTTGGCTTGTGGCCTCTGTGTCACCCTCAAAGCCAGCAACGTAGTATCTTCTCTTTTTTCTCTGCCATCTCCTTCCATCCTTAAACTTTTTCTGACTCTGAGCCTCCTGCCTCCCTTTTATAGAAACCATTGTGATTACATTGGGCACACCTGGATTTTACAGGCTCCTCTCCCCATCTTGAGGTCCTTAACTTAATCATATCTTCAAAGTCTCTTACCACGTAAGGTAACATATTCACAGGTTCTGAGGATTAGGTCACAGACATCTTTGTGAAGTCATTATTTAACCTGTGACATCATCCTGTACCATTAAATCAGGATATCTGGGGGTGGGAGCCAGGCAGCGGTAGGTGTTGAACATCCCCAGGTGTTCCCAATGTGAAGCAAAGTTTAAACACCACTGCTCTGAATAAAGAAATAATCTGTGAGTGACCCTGTTAAACAATGCTTCAATAGGACGTTAAGAGAACATGTTCTTGACTTACTTTGCTTTTGAGGGAGTTAATGTGCCACCCCAAAATATGCTGCTATTTTGAGTTAAAGGCACTTGACAAACAAAAGGTGTAAGAAGATCACTCTGACCTTCTGTTTCTTAAAATCAGAAGATGAAATTCCCATGTGAAAGATATCCTCCCTATATTAGAAGGAAAGTATCATTCTTATCATCAAGGATGGGTAGTTGGCCAGGTGTGGTGGTGAGCACCTGTAGTCCCAGCTCTTGGGAGACTGAGGCAAGAGGATCACTTGAGCCTAGGAGTTGGAGGTTGCAGTGAGCTACGATGATGCCACTGCACTCCAGCCTAGGGAGACAGAATGAGACTTTGTCTCAAAATAAAAAAGGAGGAGGGATGGGAAGTTGAGGCCAGGGGAAATCTGTACAACAAACCTTGTTAGACTAACACTTACCTTCCTAGCTACTTATTCACCCAATTAACTATCCTAGCCCAAGCCTCTTGGCCTTGTTACATTTTAATAATGTACTACTCTTTGCCTAATTCGGTTCAACTCTTTCTATGTTTTGGGTCTTCATTTCCTTATGTAGACTCCCATGCCACATAAAATTTGTCTTAACACATTAACTGTCATGTGAGTTGTATTTAACTCAAGCTAGTTTTGAGTCCTGGGGCCTCGTGAAGCATATGTAACTCACACATCTCTTCGCTTTGGGAGCCATGAGAACTATTTTTCAAATTGCATGTAACTCACTCACAGAAAACAATAAAAAATAAAATTTTCATTAAATTAGAAAAGATTGTTTTGTTTTTGAAGTTTTTGTCCTATTTTCATAATAAAACACCATGGTCCCAAGGAAAAAAATTTTTTCTAGTGTGGCAATGTATTAAATAAATTTGTTCTTCTCTTGTTGATTAATGTCAATTTAATTCTCAAGCCCAGCTAAAAAAAAAAAAATTAAAGCAGAGATAATATTTTGCCTTCCCTATATATTTTTTTTTTGAGACAGAGTCTCACTGTGTTGCCTGGGCTAGAGTGCCGTGGCGTCAGCCTAGCTCACAGCAACCTCAAACTCCTGGGCTCAAACAATCTTCCTGCCTCAGCCTCCCGAGTAGCTGGGACTACAGGCATGTGCCACCATGCCCGGCTAATTTTTTCTATATATTTTTAGTTGTCCAATTAATTTCTTTCTAATTTTAATAGAGACGGGGTCTCACTCTTGCTCAGGCTGGTTTCGAACTCCTGAGCTC